>VNWY01000041.1:0-115092 GCA_009869845.1 Pseudachorutes palmiensis | reverse complement strand
TCTTTGGGTGACGTCTTTCTCTTTTCCTAAACAGTAACTTTGTCAGCAACCGAAAAACAAACAGGAAATGGTTTGGACATAATTAATGTATGGGTGGATTTCCAGCCAGGAAGACTAGTCAACATTTTCTTTGGACTCATTCTCATGTTGTTCATGCTCGTTACACATGGCATTCTGTAAGTGTGCGCCGTGAGTCTTATTCAAATATTATATTTGTAAATATTAACATATAAGGGAGTAAAATTGTTTAAAATATCAACGGTATTTGTAGACTAGATAGTTAAATAACTGGAATTAGAGATCAATTAAACTAAACTACGACTAGCTAACTCATGTGGGAAGTACTCTCATCAGATTGAGCTATTCTCAATGTCGGGGGAATGTCAGCTTCTCATTTCGACTAAAGTGGAGGTTCAACGGGATTGACGAAGTCTCCTTCGTCTTGTGGTGACATTTACATGGTCTTTTGTTGACACAGAAGGGAGAGTTGTCCTGGATTGATGCCTGAAATACTGTCTTCTGGAGTTCCTCTTGCTCAATTGTGGCAATCACACGCACGGGGAGATTCTGGTTTATTAGCTTCCACTTCAGTCCACTGAAGATTGTCTCTTGGTTGTATTTGGCCATTTCCTGACCATGCAGCTAGAATGAAAAGGACAGTCAGTTGTGCAGAGTACCATCCATGATGAGTAAGTGCAAACGTATTACACTTACAATATACAGTGCCTCTGCTTCCTTGGCTTTCTCGTGGCAGGAATCTCCCGTGAATTTCCGATTGTAGACAAAAAAGGCCTGCAGCCCTGCGGCAATTCGGTGGGCCAAGCTGGACGTTCTCTTGCCTTTTCGGTTTGGGTTGTGATGATCTGCAGGGCCTTCGATGTCGTTGATCCCTGGGTAATATTCAACAATTACGCTGGAATTGTCCTTCTGTTGGTAGAGGAAGTCCCGGATGTCGTCGATGACCTCAGGCCACATCACCCCTACTACCATGTATAGATAATACGTGACTCGTGGTTTGTAGTAAATCAACACCTTCCGAGCAATTAGATGCTTCTCATATTCCGCTCTCAGCTCACGTGGACTTGTAATGGCAAGGGGTGCTCTCTTAGGCAAATAATCGTCCTTGCTCCTGCAACACAATCCAACATGAGTAAAAGGCCATGCAATGAGCAAAGTATCAAATAACTTACCACCACTCAGTGTGGTGTCTGGCATAGTGAGAAGAAACGTTCCTCTCATTGTCTGATCGAAATTCACAACCAGTGTAGTCACAACGGTACTTCCCAATAGTGTCAGGACGAAGTGATTCCTCATCAATGTCTTCCGTCTCATCTTCGAATGGAGGGACTCTAATCCATGGGTTCCTGGGATGAATATGTAGACGGTATGGTGAGTAATCTTGAAGTTGGTGTTCTTCGGTACAGCTTCGATCACAACAGAAGACTGGATTATCCATCCACTTTGCTTGAAATGTCACCTTCTTGAGGTCGATTTGCAATGTCATGTCATCCTGGAGCCATTTTGATTCCAACTTCTCATTCAGAATGTGGTATCCATCGCCGTGTGTGTACTTCTCTTTTTCCATGCCCAGTAGCTAAAATAGAAAGAGTCACTGAGTAAAGGACTTTTTTAAATGAGTTAGTGGCCAGTGACTTTACCTGGTACCAAGCCTCAGCTTTCCTCATTGCCTCATATCCATCTGGGCCTGGGAATTTGATGCGATGGAATTCAAAGGCGTGGACATTTGGCTTCTTCAACTCCCTCCTCAGGGCGGTCATCCCATTGTCTTCATCTGTCTCCTCCGCATGATAGGCACTAATTCTTTTTATCCCATTTCCGGCACCCACGTACCACTTTGCCACGAAATCAGTGTTTGGTTGGTTCAACTTCTTATGGACGAAGTCCATAGGGTCATCATATTCTTCAGTTGTGATGAATGTCAGGACGAAATAAAGGGCAGATTTTAAGTGTACATTGATAAATGGAATCAGCTCCTTTGAAGTTTCCCTGAAGGTTTTCAATAGCTGTAGCTGCTCCTCCCTTGGGGTTCCAATTGGGATTTTGATTCCTTCAATATTCGTCACACTCCCATGCTTCGACCTACAAATAGATTTGAGTTAGTGCCTTTGTTGAGCAAATAACCAGCAATAAACTGGGCTCACCAGAATTGGCCATGTACTAATTTCATGTGCTCATGTAGGCTCCAATGAGTCCCTTCGAAAGAGCAGCCCTTGATGTCACACTTCTTGTAAGTGCTCATAACCTTGACCACCTTCGCTTCATAACTAAAACAATCCAATTTTAGTAAAAACCAATATGAAAATAACGTTTATATAGAATAACATACGCTTCCTTTCGCTGTTTGGCTGATCCGTGAGTTGCCATTATGTGAGCTTGTAGAGGTGGTCTCGGTAGTCTCTGAAACTTGGTACAGAGAAGGCATCTTACAAAGCCATTTCCAACAGCTTCCATGGATGCTCCCACATCGATGTCCTCGTGAGGAACAAGCACCCCGTCCACATCAGTCATGACCACCTCTCCTCCCTAAGACAAATTACAATTAGTTCCTTTGGAATTGATGGCCAGTAATTTGAGCTTTATTAGGAACTCACTTCTTTCACCTCAATTGTGAAGTTGGGCTTGTAGTCAGGCGGTTTGTAGTCTGATGGTGGTGGGATGATGGTGCCCGTCCGTTTTCTGGGCTTGCTGTTTGGCCCGTGGGAACGAACCATATGCCGATAAAGATTGACCTTCGTCCCCTTGTAGGGGCAACCGGCGACTTTGCACTGTTCACTTTTTCTAAGCAAATTATCATTTACATGCTAAGAATGATGCTGAGAATGTTAGTTCATAAACACTCACATCGCTTCTTTCTGCTGTTTAGACCCGTGTTGGGAAAGGATGTGCCTAACAATGCTCGCTTTGCTGTCTTGCGGAGCAATTGCGCAGAGTCGACATTTCCACCCTGTCCTAAAGTGCCCACCCCCTCGGCGCCGCGTATCTTTCTTCCACACCTTCACACTTTCAACATACTTTTCCGGATCGATGGCATCCTTATCCTACAACACATTTAAATTCCAAGTGAAGAGCCATTGAATTGAGCATAAAAATTAAGGCTTACTACTGGAACATTCTCCTTAGCTTTAGGTTTAGCCCATAACTTAACATCTGAATTCACTCCAATTGGCATATGAGGAGGATTCAACACAGACTCTGTCGGTGGTGGTGTGTACTTCCGAAGGGGAGCTGTTGGATCAGGTAGACCAACCTCGAGAGCCTACAATCAGAAACAGTGAGTTGGAAGCCATAGGAATGAGCAAAGAAATAAGAACTCACAGGGTTCAACTCTGGTGGGAAGTGGCCAATGAGTCTTAAGGTGACATTGGCATGGAACGATGGATTCCGAGTCTCTTCAGTCGTAGCAACTTTAGTCACCTACACACAAATCACAAGTGTCATTACAAGATTACAACTTCCATTGTAATGAGCATAAAAGTATCCACTCACTTTGACGTTGGAGAAGACTGTTGGGACAAGGAGAGTGAAGTTGGAATCCTGAGGATCTGTTATGATTTTCACCTAAACAAACAAATTACGATTGAAATTATGATTGACATTATGAGCATAAAAGTAGACATACTCCTGGTTGACAACAGCGTTGTTCCTCAAATTCCTTGTCAAAGATGCTGTCGAGATTCCGTCCTTTGGCCAGTTCTCGAAGCACGTGCTTCAGTGCTTTCAGAATCTTGGGATCATTGTTCCAACACGTGGCGTCATCCACTTCCTTCTCTGCATCTTCTGATCCAGATGGGAGGAATGGCACCAAGGTACAGAGCCCTTCATCATCTGCTTCTTTTGGAACCTAATAACCAAATAATTGAGTGAAATGGCCACAAGGGGGTGAGCATTGTACCTTGGGATCATCGTGTTCAACGTCGTCATCAAGATCTCCCCAACTACAACAGTAGCCGTGGCTAATCAGTCCACTTCCACTTGGCTGTGGCTCAGTCTTTGGCATCCCTTCAACCACTTCAGGAACATACCCAAGCATCCCCTATGAAGCACAAAGCGAGTGAACACCAAATGGAATGAGTAATGGGACAAGTTAAGTCACTTACCGGGAGCAGTTCATCTCCTTGAGGAATGGTGACCTTCGGTATGTCCACCAGACTTGTGGTCTCATTGTGGACACTGCGTGGAGATGGTTCTGGGACAGCTGCAGGACTCTCGAGGTCAATACCCTTTCGTTTCTTTGGAGGCGTAACATCCTCTACTTCACTCACCTACAAACAAAGACATTGAGCCAAAGTACCACAGTCGTGATTCAAATGGCCAGACACTTACTTTGAGTTCATCGCTGAGTGGCAATTGTGATGTGTTGGCCTTGACCTTGGCGAAAAAGCCTTCAATTTTCGGTTGACACTTTGGCACATCCTTAGGCTTGATGTTTTTGGGCTTCTTCCTCTGTCCCATCTACAAACCATGATTAAAATGTTGAGACTAGGCCTTACAGAAGCGCAGTTACTGTACCCATTGTTGCCTGTAGAATCGCTGAAATCGCTGCAAGAAGTCATTTTGTCGATTGAATACTCAGCAAGAGTGCAAAAAAAGCGCAAGCGTATACAAATGCCAGACTTACAAATGAGCAACAAACACACCAAAAATACCACACATACCTTACATAAACGGGCAGGAGTTGGGAAACAAGAG
The DNA here is from genome assembly GCA_009869845.1 of Pseudachorutes palmiensis. NCBI lineage: Eukaryota > Metazoa > Arthropoda > Collembola > Poduromorpha > Neanuridae > Pseudachorutes > Pseudachorutes palmiensis. Next base: position 110,382 of record VNWY01000041.1, on the reverse strand, counting down.
GAAAGGAGAACAATTATTAACAAAATCAATTAAGAATTAGCGACAATTAGCGTAGAAGCGTTGACCCGATGAGAGGTTCTTGACCCTGTTGTCCGTTGGGAATCCAAATGGAGAATGCTGAACGTAGAGTGAAGGCGGGAAAATGCTCGTCCCTCATTGGCTGGCTGTGGACCGGGAAAAATTCAAATATACTCGTAGCATTTTTTAAGTATTTTCAAGGGTCATTATTTTGCCCAGTGTGGAGTTGTCATGATCACTCTGTGTCAAGGTCAATTGTTTGTGGTCATCAAGATATTTCTAACATTCAAGTGACGCAATTCTGACACCTAGAATTCATCCACTTTCAAAATCAAAACCACCATTTACTCTACAATTCTGAATCTAATTAATTGAAGCTATATTTTAATTCGTTCTCCGAGTATCTGGCGTCTACTTCCACAAGGGAAAAACCTATGTGAACTCTTCCAAAGATTTGGTATGCCTTGGATCTGACTTTGGCTATTAAGTAAAAAAGAAACTTCAACTTCGTCTCAAAATGTTGTCAGTTTGCATTTATTTCCATCTCCATTTGATTTGGCCGATGATTCCCGGATGACCCTTTAATGACATTACTTTGATCCTAGCTAAAGGAGGACAAAGCTCAAGTCCAGTTCATTTTCATGGAAGGTTCAGGAACCACTGTGGATGTGACATCTTTGCTCATGGAATGGCCACTAGAGCAAGTTCATTTTGCAGTTGGTTATGAAGCGGACAGGTGAGACCCAGATTACAGATTACTGTTCCATTGCTCCGAAAACTCATAACACTTTCGGCACCAGAATTCTGAAAATAGAAGGTTAGAGTTCCTTAGTATAGTAATAGAAAATTCCTTTTAAATTAAAGTATGCTTCAGTCACTTCTGTCATCTACGCTGATCTCATCTTGAATCTATTCTACACCTTGACCTTCTTAAGGAATGACATGTTCTGCACATTCTTTTAGCGTCACTTCTCTCCTGCTTGGACACTTAAACGAACACAAACGTTCCCAGCCATTGCAATTTAAAATTTTGGGGTAACTCAAAATTTTGAATTGGGTTGTCAGATATGCCTGTGTTCAACATATGTTGTCATCTTCACTAGGTGAGGTATATGGCATCATTGCAGTTTTGAAAAAGTCGAATCATGAAACTGAGTTCGTGAATAAGAAGTGACTGATCACAGCGCTTCGGGTTAGCGACGCTAACAGGCCAAAATCTCTGCTTTTATCGGGTTAACCCCCAGGAAGCTACCGCGATGCGTGGTGATGGGTCCTTTTTGAGAATTTTTGTAAATTTCCGGTATTAGCGCACTCCTGTGGGACCCTAGTCTATACCTCGAGATTCCCATCTTAATTGTAAAAAAAATAGCGCTGGATGGCGCTGGCATTACAACCGCTTAAAAAGCGGGGGTTTGTTTGGACTCCATGCTACATGCTAAATTGAATTGGCTTAAGCTGTTGAAGGGTCCAATAGAACTCCAGGATCCAGCAGGTATGGATTTACACTGCTATTGTCCACACTGGACTTGAATGAAGGATTAGTTTGTGGCGACCCAGTCCTAGGGTCAACTGATAGGGTGGCTGATAGGTGTCGCATTTTTACCAGGGACGCGCTCATTCTCCTCAGGATGGACACTGGACACTGACAAATTAAATTCAATACTAGAAAATGTCAATGACGCTCTACTCTATTGGGACAAGCGTTCATTGGCAATGGTGGTCGCCCTTCTCCCCAAGGGATCCCTATGCGACCTATTGTTACGGGGAAAGTCCCTTAAGCCATTGTAACACCTATGCGACCATCACGCTCTCCGCCTGCTCACTAGTTCCAACTTTACAAACAAATTTATTTATTTTACAAATAGATTTACCAAAAAAATACATTTATATCTTATGCTAAAACTATTTCTTATTTCTTTTTCTTTGAATATAGGATGTAGAGAAGATGTTGTGTGACATGGTGGTTGCAAAAACAGTTTCTGCGAAGGTAGACCGTACTGCGCAGATTGTTTACTTTCAAGACTCAAAGGACCCCAGAGACACTTTGAATGATTGTTTTTCTTTGAATATAGGATGTGGAGAAGATGTTGTGTGACATGGTGGTTGCAAAAACAGTTTCTGCGAAGGTAGACCGTACTGCGCAGATTGTTTACTTTCAAGACTCAAAGGACCCCAGAGACACTTTGAATGATTGGTCCCAGAAGGTTAATGATTTGATGAACCTCATCGCTCGTACAACTCATCTTATCAACAAGGAAGAAATGGTTCAGAAGCACTTGTTCGTTGGTCATGTCGCAGCTCTAATCCCAGATGACAACCCAATGGAGGTTAACTAATTCAAGAGCTCTCCTGTCATCAGGGGTGTCCTCCTCTCCATTGGTTCCGTACAACACCTTACAAAATAATTTTACATTTCTAATTCAAAGATTTATAGGCTGGAAGAGAAGGAAGGTCAATAATTCATAATAAAAAAAACCAGTGNCTAATTCAAGAGCTCTCCTGTCATCAGGGGTGTCCTCCTCTCCATTGGTTCCGTACAACACCTTACAAAATAATTTTACATTTCTAATTCAAAGATTTATAGGCTGGAAGAGAAGGAAGGTCAATAATTCATAATAAAAAAAACCAGTGTTGTAAACTAGCATTAATTTGGTTTTGTTTTGGCTAATAATACGTCTTTGGGTGACGTCTTTCTCTTTTCCTAAACAGTAACTTTGTCAGCAACCGAAAAACAAACAGGAAATGGTTTGGACATAATTAATGTATGGGTGGATTAAGATGCGTCCGGTTAACTGAATTGACGCTCTACAGGAAACCACTACCACCGTCTCCGCTTCTCTTGCTCATAGAAAGGAAGCTGGATTTCAGTTTCCAGTGTCAATAGTCACTCGATCGTTAACTTAATTCCAGTGAAAATGGAATTGGACGAGTCCTTGTCCCCAGTTGCACCTCTACCTGTACCTGTCCTGTCGACGACCGCAATGTACGACCCAGGTGACATTGCATGGACCCTTGTCTGCTCCGCCCTTGTCTGGCTCATGGGTAATTGAAAAAATATCCCAAACATCAAAAGCCTTCTTTTGATCTTTAAATAATCTTTTGGAATTTAGTGCCTGGTGTTGGTTTCTTCTACTCGGGGCTTGCCAGAAGCAAAAGCGCCCTCTCGTTAGTATCGCTTTGCTGCTGGTCCATTGCCGTTGTCTCTATTCAGGTTAGTATAATTAAATAAAATGACCCATATATGAAGTAATGAATTCTACTATGCCAATTTGCAGTGGTTCTTGTTTGGATATTCGTTGACCTTCTGCACGAATGGGTCATTCTTCATAGGCTCGCTGAACAATGCTTTCCTGATTGGTGTCACAGACGAAAAGAATCCGTCCAATCCGCATATTCCAGAAATCCTATTTTGCATCTACCAGGGGATGATTGCAGGGTGAGTTAGCCAAGTTTACAGTTTACAAGTTTTACCCAGAAATTAAACTTTCTTTATCCATTAGAATCACACCGGCTCTGGTGATTGGGGCCACGGCAGAACGTGGGCGCTTTCTTCCCACGCTTGTTTTCATGTTCTTGTGGACAACGCTCGTTTATGATTTCATCGCTCATTGGACTTGGAACTTCAAGGGATGGTCTCATACTTCAGGAGGTAACAAATGCATTCAAGTAGTTGCTATTTATACTAAAAGTGATTTGGTTTTCATAGCCCTAGACTTTGCTGGGGGCACACCCGTTCATGTAGCATCCGGTGCTGCGGCCCTCGTGTACGCTTACATGCTTGGTGAGCGAGAAGGGAGTCTAGCCGAGTACAAGCCGCACAACATCGTACAAGTGGTTCTGGGAACATCGCTCATGTGGTAACCTATAAATCTATTAACATAACTGGCTATCTAACCCAAGTTTTAGCTTAATCTCATTTAATAAATTAAATAATTCATCCAGGTTTGGTTGGTTTGGCTTTAATGGAGGATCTGCACAAGGAGCGAATGCCCGAGCTGCCCTTGTAATTGTCGTAACAAACCTCAGTGCCTCTGTGGGGGGCATAGTTTGGGCTGTGCTAGACTACAGAAAAGAACGAAAATTCTCAGCTCTGAGTTTCTGCTTTGGCGCCGTGACCGGCCTGGTTGTCGCCACTCCTGGTAGTGGTTATGTGCACCCATACGCAGGGGTTGTTTTAGGATTACTAGGAACGGTCATTTGTCGTTATGCCATTCAGCTCAAACATGCATTTGGATATGACGATGCTCTTGATGTGGTCGCAGTCCATGGCATTGGTTAGCTTGCAATATATTCTGATCCATCCACTGTTGTTACTTGCCATTTAATCAACTTTAGGTGGTATCGTGGGAACACTTCTAACCGGGATTTTTGCATCCAAGGACATTGCAAGATTGGACGGATACACCGTAGTTGAGGGCGGATGGTTGGATCATAATTGGAAGCAAATTGGGCTCCAGGCGGCTGCTGTCGCTGCTGCTGCCTCTTGGTCGCTTGTCGTCACTTACATCATCCTCTTCCTCATGAACATGATACCAACACTCTGGCTTCGAGTCGATGAAGGCACTGAGAAAATGGGAATTGACAAAGTGGAAATTGGCGAGTCAGCCTATCAAGAGCTCAAGAACGGTGGAACTTGAAATTACAACTTAAAGCACTCCCGAATTTACTGTTTAATTTTTACAATAAATTTATTCGTTTCTATTTGGTTTCCACGCCTGCTTCCCCGAATGACGTTTCTGCTCCGTCTACAATTGAACTCACGCTTTCGAACAGTTCAGGGATTTCCTTCAAGAATTTCGAAACTTCCTTTAGATCGAATTTCCCAACGGAGTCAACGACTTTTCCAAGGTCACCGAGTCCACCAAACTGTCGTGCTTCTGCGTAGTTGATTGGTTCAACTTCATCTACCGACCAGTGCTCTTTGTTCCATGCAGCCTTGTAGTCATGCGCAAGAACAGAAGCACCAGAGCTCATAGTTGCAAGGGTCACTGAAAAAATGGCGACCTGTGAACCACTTCACGTTAGACCAAGAAGGATGTTTCAGTAGTGTTTAGTTAATTGACTTACGATTACTACAAAGAGTGTCTGAGACTTCATTCTTCTCTCAATTTCTTTGTATTACAAGAGAACGGTTGTTTAACTGAGGGAACCCAATTTGATACTAAATGAAAGACTGTTGGATTTGCGACAAATGTTTAATAATTAGTAAAACTGCGAGAGCGGCTGTGGAATAAAAGCCAATGAACTCACACACCTGCTCCAAAAAGACTAATTGATCGGGAAGCAATTGATTAATTCTGAATGACAGTTACAATCACATTGTGCTCAGATTTGGGAGTTTATATTTGCATCATTAGAACAGACGAATGGAAATGGATTGCAATCTAAAAGCTACGTTCTTATTCACATTACATTTTATCGTTTTTAGTACACAGAATGAATCCTCTAATAAAGTTTAAAACAGCCAGACATTTGTTGCTTCAATTGTCTGACTTGTTGTTTGGGATTATAGGCAGAGTAATTACTGAGATTTCGCATCAAGTGTGGCAAGAAGCTTAAGCAGAAATAAAATGGTAACTACGACGCATGCTCTATTTTATTCCTCCTCCTCTTCTTCCTCTTCCTCTTCCTCTTCTTCTTCTTCTTCCTCTTCCTCTTCAGCTTCCTTCGCCGCTTCTGCTTCCGCTTCCACTTCTTCCTCGTCAAAGTTTGGTTCTTCCAATGTGTCCGGAATTGCACTTTCCTAGAAAGAAAACATTGGATTCATATGTCGAAATTGAATGTGGTTAACGAAAAAGGCAATTTACTTTCTTACAATTTTTTCTTCTTCTTCGGGTGATTCTGGCGCGTCCTTCTTTTTGCCCGGACGCTCACCAAACCATTTTGGAAGCTTGGCTAAAAATAAAAAAACAGTTTAGATTTTACAGGGCTTGAATTTTGTAGGAATGATGAGTCATCAACAGTATCATGGCTGTACTTTTTTGTCGTTTTTCGAAGACCTTCACATTCTCCGCCCAAGTTTTCTCCTGCGCCTCCTTCCCTGTCTTTTCTAGATCCTGATTACACAGAAGTTTTCAGAAGTTGAATATCGGAAATGAAATTGTGTTACCCCTTCGAATAGATTCTTCTTGTCCCCGTAGGATCGAGTATCCACTCGTCTCTCGTATTTTGAAGCCACTTGAAGTTTTGGCTACATAACAAACGGAATGAATTTTAACAAGCGGCATATGAAGTAAGACTCGTTTCGCCTTACCGGATACTTCCCCGTGAGTGCTCTAGAAAGAAAAGGAATTTATTCTGACTGTGCATAATTAAAGGAAGCTTTCTGCAAAACTCACTCTGGGTCGAGACCTCTCTTCAAGGCCTTGTGCCTCAGTTGCTGCTTTTGACGTTCCTTTAATTCCTTCAACTGTAAAAATAAGAAAGTTTACTTTCACTCCTTTCATTCTTGTCATTTTTGTGACTCTGCCAAGAAAGGGGACTCATTTTCTGCCCAGGCGAAGACTGGCGTAAGACGATATTGGTCTCAATTGTTCATCCTTACGTCGTAGTCCTGGCGTTTTTGACGTTCTTCCAAATCATACTTTTCCGTCTCTAGACGCAAAATCTGCTCCCACAGTTCCCCTGCTTTCTTTTTTAAAACATCTTCAGACAGCCCTGTCAAATCCAGAGGCTTGATCCGGAAACTCATTGAAATCTTCTTTTCTTCTTCCAGCTGCTCCTTCGTCTTCAGCAGCTCCTGACGAGCTGAGCTCCCACCGCCAATCTAACAAATTAGACTAATGACGTTGCATTCTTTTGAAAGAATCCACAAGACGAATTTCTATACCTCCGAGGTGTCACCAAAGCATCGACCCGTAGTGAATCCTTTGTCAGTCATACTTGCCTAGTGTGTTCATTCACATTAGGAAAATGCAATTAAAATCGATAGCTACTTGACTACCTTTTGGGCTTGCATCATGAGCTGTCGCTTTCGCTCCGCTTCTTCGAGGCGTCGTAGTTTTTCTTCTTGGTCGCGCTGTTTCTTTTCTTCCAATTCTCTCACCCTACGCTCCTCCTCCTGGCGCTTCTTTTCAGCCAATCGCTTCTCTTCCTGATCTCGAAGCGTCTAGAAATCCATTGGAAATCTCCCATGTTCAATTATGCTATTCAATCTAATTCAATTGAAACCTTTCGCTTGGATTGCTTGTCCTTGAGCCTGACGAGTTCTTCCTCTTCCTTGGCTCGTTGCTTCCTCCATTCCAAAATGTATTCATGGAGCTGATCATCCAAATCAGATCGCTTTTGTTGTTGTCTCTAACAAGGGATGAATTGTACATTCTTAAAGTGACTTTCGGCCAAAATGTTTTAATTTACTTTGATGAATTCAGCATCTCCTCCTTTTGAATCTTCTCTCTCTTCCCTAATCAGTCAATTCCCCATTAATAAATGTCACAAGGGGTAATGGAGTTGAGGCATGAAGGCCAAGTGGCAGAGAATAAAATCTTGACAATTGACTAGGACTACACGGCGACATCGAACAAAATTGAGCTTTGGAAAAAATCACTTCAAGAGATTAGAGCAATTGAAGCGTGTAATTAAGAAAAGAAACTCACACAAGACAAAGGACGATTGAAGTAAGTTTTTCGACAGATAGACACGACAGAGGAAGTGCAAAGAATGCCTTACGTTGTTGCTCTGCCTCCAGCAGGTTTCTTCCTGGAGTTGCGTCCATTTTATATCAGGAAAATAAGGTTAATGGTACATGAGATTTAATTTATTTTTAAGAAACTTACACTTCCTCTTCTTCCTCAGCTTCCTCTTCCCTAAATAGAAAAAAGGTTTCAATTTTAACAATGAATGGAAGCAATTAATCAAACTCGTACGAATAAGCTTCTTCTTCGTCAGACATGATGGAATAACTCTTTTCCTCTAAGAATTGACGAGTCCTCCCTCCTTGCTTTGAGTAGTTGACGAAGAATAATTAGCTCAAGCTCTGGACTGACACGCTGTCTTCAGAGTCCCATCAGGAACTGCCAAATCTTGCTCAATTTGTAGCCGGGTTTTTTTCCGGTCCAGTAGTGACAATGGGGTCTGAGCTAAAATTAGAATATTCGGGAGCAAATGAATTGGACACTGGAAATGTAAACAAAGAAGCAGATAAGACATGTTCACTTGTGGAAGAAAGCTAAATACCTTGAGAGTGTTAAGCAAAGCCAGTGCGCTTCCTTAATGAGTCACACAACCAGATGCGGAACGAAAATCACAAAGAACACTGAAACGCCGAACTTCCTTTGTCACCATTCTGTCAGGGCTAGGACTTCCTTAAAGTCGATTAGCAAAATGAGGAGGACTGGAATTCAGAAGACTCAAAACTAGATGGGAGGAAATTCAGAAATCAGGGACGACGTCATGACAGGTTCTACTGGCCAATGAACGGGCGATAAACCCTTTCGGGTAGACGTTTCAATTTACATTGTCATTCTCATCTTGATTGGCTTTTTTTGAATTTGAAATCCATAAAGTCAAAACCCATTCAACATCTTTGGCACTGGACCACTTTTCCTACGAAAAAAATCGAAAAAAAAATCAGGAATTGATAAAACCACAGCTAGGTCCTGGAGTGGATGTGGTTTCACTGTGATTTTTAAAAGCCTCTACACCCGGTTTCTCATAATACAAAGGGACTGAGACTCCATTAATTCTAATCCACTTCTAGTTTGAATCATATTCGTTTCAAGTATAAATTCTTTAAGGAAGATGAACTCTTCTCGGGTCAAGACGTTTTTCGTTCTCTCCATCTTTGCAATCCTTGTAATCGCTGTAGTAATTCGTAATTTTCCACAGTCTTTATATCAAGCCTACAGACGGAGTCCGTGCTCATAATGTTTTCCTTCCTTTACAGCCCCGACTGACGCTCAGACATACAGCGCACCGTGCAGCGGTGAGTGCGGCAGAGGCAGAGGCGGAAAGGAAGTTTCTCAGTGCTGCCGAGGTCACGGTTGGCGAGGGGGTTGGTGTAGCGTTGATTCAGCATTCTGCGTCTGAATCACTTGTGAAATATCCTGTAATAAAATCAAAACAAATCTGGAAGCATAAATACGTGGCAGGAAGTGACGAATCAGTTTGTTATTTCCAATCATTTGGACCATTGATAGAAACAAGGCATTTTTCCATTTCTATTTCACAAATCTATAAAGGCAGAGGTCACCCATTAATCGATGCTACACAAACTATTTAAATAGCGTCCACAATTTCTGTTTCGGCGAGGGTAAAATGAGACGAAAAAAAAATGCGGGAGTTTTGATTTTTGCTTTTATTTTTCTTCTCATATCCGCTCCTCCACTCACTCCACTCAACGACACACACCCAGATGTGTGCAAAAAACAAAAGCGATTTCCTATTAATTTTGAAGAAATAAGAAAATCTACTTCAAACCCAAGCTGAAACTACCAAATAACTACAAATTACTTTACTCCAAATGGCTCAAATTAACTCAAGTTTATTTTTCTTACTTGTTTTGCTACTTTAACATGATAGAAACCCCGCTTATCCACAGCCTCATCAAAGAGGCTGTGGCTTATCTTACTTTAAAAGAACAACTGATTTAAGCATTTTTGAAAAAAATGTATCTGGAAGTTACAAGAAAGTTTTTTAACTGATTAATAATTTATTATCAAATGACTTAATTGGAGGGGGTAGCGGAAAATGGGTTTTAATTTGTAGAGTATAATTGTGTAGGTGAAGGCAAGGATTAGAATAATTTAGATACTGATTAAGTTAAAAAAGATTTTACCCCACCGGCATGTCATTTTGTATAAATAATTCAGTTGGATGTTTGTTAGGAGGCCCTACTACACGTGTTATGAATTTCTCAAAAGAATTAATTATTTTGGTTTGTTTTGCCCATGTGTGGAAGCGAGTGGGTAGATTGTGCAGTGCACTGCAGCCATGACATTCTATTCTCTTGTTTGTCTTCGTGTCAGTTTTTCATTCACTCATTTCGGGACCAGGAAGAGGTCAACAGGTCAGCAGGGAGTCAGTTCATTTCTCATCATCTGAGACATCCATTAGACCACTTGCAAATCATTCATATTCAGTAAACCAGCGTACCAACGAGACTACAAGAAGATACGTAAGCAAAGCACTGGAATCACTAATTACAATTGGCACAGACTGTGCAACGGCAGTCGGGCACACTGGCCAACACTGGAAGGGGGAGGGGGGTTATCTTGGTTAAATGAGGCTAGGTTAGGAGACCGTTATCCCAATTGAGTTGCAAACCTGGCCAAGATCAAGCCGTTCTCCCGATTCCCAGGTTGCCCGACGGCCGTTGTCCAGCTTGTGCCAATTGTTCATATCAGGGATCGCAAAGCACCCTCTAAAACCTGTTCATGGAATTTAAACTGCTTATTTTAATTGCAGGATAGAACGTCTGCTGTTCGAATTAAACTATGCCGAAACCAAAGAAGTCGAGCTCGGATTCAAAGCACATGAAGGAAAGTCGCCGCGCGGACAAGAAAAGGTCTGACTTGTCGTCAGATGACGATTCCGATGACAAAGACGCCAGAGGAGTTCATAGTCCATCATTTGAAAATCAGAAACAAGGGATAAAGGTATATATTACATCTTTTAGTGTCATTTCGTTTAGTAAATATGGTATTGTTTTCTAGGTTGCATTTTCGAATCTTCCGCCATCCTTGAAAGAAGCAGACTTTATTCAGATCTTTGGTGATTTACCAGACCATGATTACTTCTTCTACAAACCACCGCTCAAATTCGGTAGTATCACACCCACGTGCACCGCTATCATCAACATTCTCGATACGCAAGTCGCTGGGGAGTGGATGCAACGGCTCAACAATGTTTTGCTCACGGAGCCGAGCAGTGATGAATACTACAACGTTATACCATACATCATAGAACACCAAGATATCCCAAGTCCAGCTCCTATCGATCCAATTGAAGGTACCATATACGATTCCGACGTGTTCAAACAGTTTGTGGAAGAGTATGAACTCAATGATGGGATTTCGGGACTGGTATTGAATCCCGATAGCGAAATAACACCAGATCTCATGCTTCGAGAGATTGAAGAAAAACAGGCAAAGTCTAGTAAGTATCTGGATACCATCGATTACGGGTGCCATGTATATGGTTGTTAATTATTCTGGTTTCCATTTATTTCAGAAGAACTTCAAGACACTCCATTGTTAGAATTTCTTAGAGTCAAGCAAGAAACCCTGAAGGAGAAGTTGAGACTCCGGGATATTTCTGCAAAAGAAGACTTGGACAAGAGACTTCATGTTCGAGATGTAATATAAGCCATGAAATATTTTCCAACGTTAATATGCGTGATTGGAATTCTAATTCTATAAATATTTCAACTATAGGAACGGAGCAAAAGACGGAGTGAGGTTAGCGACAAAAACCGGAAGGAGAAGCGTGATGAAGATAGAAAAGCGAAGCGAGAAATTGAACGGAAAGAAAGGCGTGAAAAGAAGAGACAAGCCAAAGATAAGCTTCGCAAGGAGAAAAAACCGAAAATCGAGACCAGTGAAAAACAAAGTAATCCAATTTTACTTGAGGAAGTAGCAACCGGAGTAAAGCACGAAAATGAGCCAGCACAATCTTCTTCAAGCAAAGTACAGGATACTAAGTTGGAATCGGAAAAAGTACAGGAACCCCGTGAGACAGGCAGCATTCAGAGTTTTGCGGGAGCTAGTCGGAATGAGACAGGCAGCATTCAGAGTTTTGCGGGAGCTAGTCGGAATGAGACAGGCAGCATTCAGAGTTTTGCGGGAGCGAGTCGGAAGTATAAAGAACGTGAGTGGACATCTGAAGGCCGCTATGGAACCAAGTCACAGAAACCTTCTCCCAAAAATTGGGAGCGGACTAACTGGGGAATGGACGAAAAAGGGAAACCAACCAAATTCTCGGATCAAAAACTCGAAAAGAAGTTCGCTGTCGGAGAAGACAAAGTCCAAAAATACGAACCGGATCCAACGAAAGTACAGGCTGAATCGTCAGCTGGGAATACACCTGATAAGAAGGAGCCGAAGAAAAAGATTGTGAAAAAGATCATCCGTGTTCGTAAAGTCAAGCAAAACGATGGGGCCATTGAAGGCGAAGCGTCTGGAACTGGTGAGAAATTCACCACTAAACATCTGAATGCCGATTACCCTGACGCTGCTGTCTTAGCAGGACCATCTTCAGAAGGAAAAGGAACCGACCCGAAGTTGGATTCATCTGCATCACGCCCCTCATCTAAAGGCTCAAATGAAGAAAAGCGCAAGAAGGCTCGTCCTGATATGGAGATTTATCGTCCAGGTGTATGGCGTCGTAACTCCGGTGCTGGTTCTGGTGGTGGGGGAAGCAGTGGTGCTGGACAGAAGTAACGTGCCTCATCAAACAATTTCTTTCATATGCGGATATGCTTGGTCATCTAAAATCTCACTCAAACTCAATTACGTAAGTCAATTAAAACATACAGGCACTAAAGGTCAGTTCTAAATTCATCCCTTGTCAGTATTAAAATGGGTGTCATTTGGTAATTTAAATAAAAGAACTGAATTTATTTGAAACTGAATTTAACGTCATGCATTTTTGTGATGATCGAGTTAAGAGCAGGTAGAAATTGTGATTTAATTTTTACTGAGTTTGAGTTACTTTGTAAGTTCCACTGACTGACAAGACAGGTTTCTCACAAGGAAGATGTTTATGATGAGGAATTAATGCTGTAAAAATGAAAAGTTGTCTACAATTATTTCTGTCTCCAAACTTGTTTTGTTTTTCACGTTTACCTTCACCGCACCCATTTCTAGGCGACGGTGACACTTTTATTATTGAGAAAAACGAGAATGAAACGACCTTAGATTGAATTGTAATGGATAATATTTGTGTCTCCATGAGAGGCTGACACTGGCAGTGTGATGGCTCTCATGGCCACTTCGGTGGGTTCAAGTACTCACTGACTAAGTCACGGACCATGTCAAAGCTAGAAACGAAATAAAATAAATAACAAATAAAATAATACCAATAGAGAAATAAAAAAAATTAAATAAGATTATACCTGAGACTGGCAGCACAGGCTGGTTGACAAATTAGAGCCTCCGACTTTTCTTCAATGGCAGGATGTATCCAAATCGTTTCAACTCGTTGCACTATCGCGACTGCTTCCTCTGGGTTGTCGTCATTCACGAGCACAATCGGGTCCCTCGGGCAAAGGCCGAAATTCCTAGGTGGGAACTGGGGTACGTTTCCAGCGCAGATCCATATTGGCTCTGCGTTGTGTAGGTGATGCCCACCAACAATCCCGGCGATTCCTTGGCCGAATTTCCCAATTGTTCCTTTCACGTTGAAGCTAATGTTAATCCCTGCTGGGTAAAAAATCTCAACGTGCTTCTCGAAGAACTTGATTGGATTTTGTACAAATTCTTGGGCTAATCGTGGCCAATTGAGGGGATTTGCAAACTCAACAAACCTGTCAAAAATCTTTTGTGGATTGAGCGTCACCAGAGAGCAGTCAGACCCTAGTGAAATCAATTTCAGTGAGTATTGCTTGGCTTGGCTGTGAGAACAGACCTGGTTTTGTTGTGTCGTATTCCATGCAAACTCCGCCATCCCAGCTGAGCATTTTCAAGTCCAAGAGGTCGAGTTTCACCTGGATTGTTGGTAAGGCTCCGCCCTCGTCTGCATATCCAACGCCAACAGTGAAAATGAGACCTGAAAGGAGTGGACCGATGTTCATTGGACTTCCATCTGGATAAGTCACGTTCGACGTCCCAACGCCAAGCAGCAAGTGCGCCGGCCCGTAAAGTGTCTTCAAAGCCAACTCCCAAAATGCTCCGGGATCCGTCTGGCAAAATTATCCATTAATTTGAAAAGTGAAAGAAATTAATATAACGAGGATTTACTGGAAACGGAAGCTTCACGTTACCACCAATGTGTGGCACAATTTTTGCGGCTGATCCGAACACGTTCATTTTTAATTTTTGACGACAACCTCGTGTAGGAAACTTTCAGGAGAATATTTCTGCTGGACAAGTCAAAAGTTAACTGCCGTACTTGCTGTTAATTTGCATCCTCTTTTAAAAGCATCAAGGAAATCTAGAAACAGAGAGTAGAAAAGCAATTATTTGGGACACAGGACGATTTCCAAGATCATCCAAGTGGACAAACTGGTTCCACTACTGAATGGAGAAGGTTAATTAATTCAGAAAGACAAAATCCACAAGCAAATTTGTTATCAAAGTCTTGCAAAAGTGAAGAGCGAAGAAGTTTGGTTGGACTTATTGTTTGTCTGATTTAAAACAGAAGGTCAACCACAAGATAGGTTGAGCATAGTTTATTCTGGATTCGCGTGACCATCTGAAAATGACATTAAAAAAATACATAATTTTTTCGATTTCGATTTGGAACTTGAAATCCCAAGGGACATTCGAGAATGGGAAAACATTTTAATTTCATTCATGTCCTATTGAGCCTGTCCAGTTTTTGCACTCGATGGGAGTGGAGCAGAAGCACAAACAGCACGGACAAAAGAATAAATAACCTTGATATCTGAAAATGTACCCAAGGTTTTTAATTTTTGCACTACTTTCCTCACCAAATTGTGTAGCTTTAAGCAACAACTTATCTGTTTGTTCTGTTTTAATTTTAAATTCTTGGTAACTTTTAATTTAGCGATGATTCTTATTCATGAAAGAGCATATGGCTGCAACTCCTTAATTAACGGATAATATGGTAGACGAGCGGTTTAAATTAAATTGTATGAAATATTCAACTCGCCATGAGCAAGTTGGTCGTATTATCCACACAGACGTTGAGAACTTCAGGCATGGTGGAAACCTTGTAATGAAAGAATGAGCCAACGTCCACATAAATATTTCGAAAGGAACGAAGGTATCTAGCCTTTTTCTTTTGCTCCGCCTGTGTCTCCAAATGGAAGTTATCGTACCATCCAAATCGGGACTTCTGAGAAGCAATGGTGAGGTGAGCCATTTGCGGTTGGATGAGGAAGATCCAAGTGAAGAAAATGGCTACGGCACAGGGGAAGATGAGATAGGATAACGTAGAAGCAATCGTTTCAAAGTTATGGAACCCCCAGAACTGGATTGTTGAGAAAGCGCAGGTGATGAAGAGAGCTGGGACTGCGATGTGCTGACCCGTTACTCCGATGGCTGCGATGTCGCTCACGCAGTAGAAGATCAATTGCCAAGTCCTGTAGCTTTGAATTACAGTGGAGAAATCAACAAATTCTTTACGTGTCACCGGTTTCTTTGTTTCAGACGGGACATGCGGCCTAAAAGAATAGCATCACATTTGCATTACTAAGATTGGACTGGAATGTTGAATAGCCTTTACACAGACTGTTCCAGCCAGAAGCTTCCTGCTTGGAGAGCAAGGATGAAAATGAAGCAGAGCATGAGGGAAGCAAAGACAGTCGAGAAGACCATTGTGACTTCGTGAATGAAGAATACAAGGAAGCTGAGATAGCGCGTGTACTCGTATGTCATGGGGATGTAATGTCTTAGAGAACCAAGGTACACGGGCTTGTCCAGATTTGCTAAGTGAAGAAGAAGCACTGCAGGGATTTCAGAAATGCCACAAGCCGTGAAGAAGAGGATGAACGGCAAGGCCTTGTCCCGCACTGCACGTACTTGGTAGGTCTCTGAAATTCAACCAATGTAATCCATCTTAAGTGTAAAAAGTTGAAAACATGTAGAGTAAATTATAATTAAAATTAATGAGGTTTCCCGTACCCGTGATTTCTTTTTCATAGCGAAGAAATAGGGTGATGATCCAAGCTAGGTCGTCCATCCTCGCCAGCATGGTAGCATTGATGACACAACTGAGAAAGGAAATGCTTTGGACAAACAACTGGAACATGATGTTCTGGAACGTTGGGTTTAGAAGAAGGATTGACTGGATTATCCGAACAGCGCCGAAGATGAAATTTCCAAAGACCAGAACCATTATTAATTTAAATCCAAGCCGACACACTTTCAATTTCCCAATGGATGTGACCGGCCTTAGAGCCACTAGTCTCCGCTCATCTACATTTTCCCATATAAAGCAATTCAGGCGGAGGATGGCTGTGATTTTGACCATTGTGTTGAAGACGAAGAGGGATCGTTTCCCAATCATTTCGATCAGAATGCAACTCAGTATCGAGAATGACGAGGAACGAGGTTCTGTAGGGTGTATAAGTAGTGCTAAAAAAGTGTCAAATGAAACTATGAAATGTTAATGTCATATTGAAAATGAATTCCCATCAAGTATGAACGGAAAACTCATTAGATTTCCCTCACCGACCATCTTCATGAATTCACAATCAACTTTTAATGAATTTCAACTAACGTCAGTTGGTCCCAAATGGAGCAGTCACGAGCCACAGAATTTTGATTATAACACTCCCTTATTCACAGTTAAATTCCAGTCACAGTTAAACTCATTTTCTGAGTTGACCTCCGTTGAAGATAAAAAGCCATGAATCCTTTATAGAACTCTCCGCCATGAAACTAAAATTGTCAATCCTCTAAAAACTAAAGTTAGTCAAGACGGGAGGAATTGAAGAAGCCAATTTTGAATTTTTATTCACCGAGTGAATGAATTTCAAGACCAATTAGTGATAATCATTTGAGCATAGTTGTAGAAGAGTCCGTTTCTTGGTAGCCAGTGTTTGTGTCCTGTCCGTTTAAGCCTCGATGTAATCAAAGTGGAAGACGAGCTTCTGACGGTACACCGGGACGTCCATGTAGACCGGAACCATCTGCCGAACGTAGTCGAAGCTCAATCCAGTTTCAGATGAATGAAGGCAGATTTCCTGTTCTGATTTCTCCTCAACAGCGGGATGGCTGAAGACAATCTTCCTGCGAGCAATGATTGCACCGACGTTTGTGCGCGTCTCCTTGTCCACGAGTTGAACTGCAGTCGATGGAACAAAGAGGAAGCTCTGCGGGGGGAAGTTGGTCACACCCTCGCAGATGAAGCTGAAGGTATCCTTGTTCTCCAGAACCTTGGCACCCTTGTAACCGGCAACCTTGGCCTTCCCTGCGCCAATGTTGGCGTTGATGTTCAAGTTGTACACAATCCTAGCAGGGTAAAAGGCCTTGACGTGGTTCTCGTAGAAGGCTTTGGCAGATTCGTTGTATTCATCGATCAACGCTTGCCAGTTGACTGGGCTAGCAAACTCCTTGAACTTGTCGAAGATCTTTTGCGGCTCTCGTGCAACAAGGGATCCGACCTCAACTGCAAAATAAAAAAAATAAAGTTCCTTGCAATCTAAGTTTCCAATGTGGTGTTAGAAATTGGATGTTACCGGTCCTGGTTGAGTCAAATCCAATTTCAACAGCGCCGTCCCAGTTGCTGAGCTTCAAGTCAACCACATTCAATTCAAGACTGACTGATTGGTTGTCTCCCTTCTGGACTGATTTTCCACGCCCAATGGTTGTAAGCAAACCCAAGAGAATTGGTCCAACTTCGAATGCCTTGTCATCTGGGTGGTTGATGTTGGGCTTGTCGGATACTCCGAGGAGCAAATGAGTGTCGCCGTAGATGGTATGGATAGCCTTGTAAAAACATAAGAGAGTATAAATATTTATCGAGACTATTGCGGTCAGTTGCTATACAACTAACCTGTTTCCAGAATGCGCCTGGGTCATTGGGGAATGGCAGAGCAGTCACGATGTATGTGTTGACCAATTCGTAAACCAGTTTGAATGAGACTCCAGAAGCGATGACTTCCTGGACGACGGCGGCCTGAGCCTTGTTGTCGGGTTCGGGGTAAATATAAACGCTTTCAATGCTGGCAATGCTGATGACAACTTTGCTTGGGTTGGAAACTTCAATCAATTCCAATGGCTCCTTGTTAAAGAAGCGCATGTCTCCAAGTGGGAAGTCGGTAGAATTGCCGTAGCTGAAATAAACAGCCTTGTTCGTGACGAATGTCCTCTTTCCCTCAATGCCAGGAAGAGAAACCACGCCTCCGTCAATGTTGAACTTCAGAACACCACCAAAGGTGAGGGTAGCAGGGAAGAAGAGTTGAAGATCTAACCAAATTAAAACGGAAATCAGTAAATTCTTTCCCCACTTTTGTTTTTGATTTGTGTACATTTCTTGTAAAAGGCCTTTGTGTCCAGGTTATACTCTTCAGCCAAAGTGGTCCAGTTGTCCTCATGCAAGAATCCAGCAAATGTCTCAAAGACTTTGTCGGTGGTGTTGACGGCCAGGTAAGTTTGCACCTCTAGAATAAAATAAATATTCATTAGTATGGATTCAAATTTGTTTTCCTTCATTCGCTTACTTTCACGGGTTCGGTCAACCTCAATTTCGACTCCACCATCTCGTGCGACAAGCTTGAAATCATGGACGTCAATAAGGACCCGAATGGACTTGTCGTGAGAGTACTCCCATGAAGTTCCATCTTGGAGCTTGATTGTAATTGCACTCAAGATTGGTCCAACATCAACCTCAACACCGTCAATGTTCAGGAAGAACTTGTGGGTGATACCAACATAGAGTTGGGAGTCACTGTACAAGGTCTTGATTGCCTAAAATTAACAATTTTGTTATTACGTAGTGCTCAAATAGCCAAAAGTCATTATGGCAGAAAATGTTTTCCGAACCTCAGCAAAGAAGGATCCTGGGCAGATTGGGAAGGGGATTCGCTCTGCGAGGATGTACTTGATGACCCTTTCGCGTACAAATGTGTACGTGAGCGTTTGGTGCCTGATGATTTCTCTTATGATACTGATCTCAACGTCGGATTTGATGTTTGGATATTTCCATGTTTTCTCTGTGTGAGTGACGGTGGCAATGATGGTCGTTGTCTCACGGTTTTCAACCAATCTAAATGGCGTCACCAGTTTCACAAGGACTCCCTCATTCTTGAAGCTTGGGACATGGCCTTCAAATGTGACAAGTTCCTTGGTAACAAGGGTCGTGGTTCCATTGAATGTGTACTTCAAGTACGCATTGAGGGTGATATTGCTTGGGTAGAAGCCTTGGATGTACTTGGTGTAGAATTTGACTGGAGAGAGATTGTACTCATCAAGAACTCTGGGCCAGTTGGTGTCGTATTTGAACTTCTCCAATATTTTGGTGATGTTTTCACTGTTGGTGGTCGTAAGGATGATTTCACCAACTGAAGACAAAGATTCATTAAAAGTCAATTGGGGAGAATCAAAATAGGAACAAAGGGTACGCGCATGATTAGCGGCCTGAGACTTACCGCTTTGTGTCCTGTCCAGCTCAATTTCAAGGGTGCCATCGCTGCTCACAATCTTCAGGTCGGAAATTTCGAACTTGAGAGCGTAGTCTTTGTTGATGGTGGTTGCGCTTTTAAGCGTGTAGGTAACGCCAGAGAACAATGGTCCAAAATTCTTTGTAGTTCCATCAGTGTAGTCCAGGACAAAGTCCTTGGTCGAGAGACTCAAAAGAAGGTGATTCTCCCCAAGGATGGTTTCAATGGCAGTCTAGTAAATAATAGTGTGGAAGTTATGCATTAACTCTGATGAGATTGTACATTTAAATCATTAGGATTTAGAATACTTACCGACCAGAATTTGCTTGCCTCCACTGGGAATGGAAGATTATCCGGGATCTCGGTCGTCTTCAGCACATATCTGATGACAATCTTGTGCACAATTTCATAGGTGATGATACCTGTCTTGACGATGTTCTGAATGATCACAATGTCATCCGGCTCTGTTGGCTCCACGTAGACGAACGTTGTCTTGAACTTGGTAATTTTGATTACCACAATTGTACGGTTGGTATGCTCAACAAAGTCCACCGGCTCCTTAAGATGAAGGTCGAAGGTGCTTGGTGGGAAGCTAAGGATTTCATCGGAAGTGACAACGATGATCTCCTTGTTGATATGTGTGATCTTCTCTGTGACACGCTTGACATTGAAGGTAAAGTTCAACTTGGCTGGGTAGAAGATGTTGATGTACCTATTGAAAAGAACATTCAATGTAGAAAACATTTTTAATTCACATGGCTGAATTACTTCTTGTAGAACTCTACAGGGCTATTCTTGTACTCAGTAACGAGAGTGACCCAGTTGTCAGGGTTGGCGAATTTGTTGAATTCACCTTCAATGTGGGTCACGTCCGTGACCTGCAAAGTGCATTGGCCACCTATAAAAAATTCAACAAAGTATTACACAATGTTGCAGTGCACGAGTATGGTGTGGGAATTTCCTTACCAGGGCGGTCATGGTCGAACTCAATGGAGAGCTGTCCTCCCTTCGTTTGGAGCTTGAGGTCCAGGATGTCAAAGTCGACCTTGATAGTCTTATGCGGGCCGAGAGTTTCGCATTTGCCCTCGCGGATCTTAATTGTGATTCCGGAGACGAGTGGGCCGTCATTGAGTGGCTTACCGTCGATGTTAACAACTTCCAATTCCTCAGTTGAGCCAGCGAGGAAATGAATCTCGCCATGAATGGTCTTGATTGCTAAAAAAAAGAATTCAAAGTAAAATAAATATCCAGCTTGTCTTTTGTGAAGTTTTCATTTACCGTCGGCGAAGAATTTTCCAGGGCAGAGGTCGAATGGCAAGTTTTCATAAACGATGCACTTGTGTTCGATGGAAATGTACTAAGAGACACAAAAACACTTAAATTAAACAAAACCTAAAATTATTTATATTGTGGATTTTTGTTTTATACCTTGGGTACAGTCACCCTGATGTACTCGAAGGTGATTCCAGTTTCAATGATCTTCTGGATGATGATGAGATCCCCTCCGTCCTTGATGACTGGGCGAGTCCAGGTGGTCTTTATTTCTTTGATTGTGATGATAACATTCGTCTCACTCTCAATGGTAACGAGCTCAGTGGGCTTGAGTGGAGTGAGGTCAAAGTGAGTTGGTGGGAATTGAGTGACGTCCTTGATGACGACTGTGACGACTTCCCTGTTGAAGAAGACTTGCTTGCCAGTGATGCCCAAGTGAGTCAAGATGTCTCCATCGATGGTGAACTTGAGGTTAATGTTGGACTGGATTGTGCCTGGGTAGAAGTACTCAATGTACCTAGAGAAAAGGCAGAAAATCCATAAGGAATTCTTCAATTGAAAGAAGCTTGTGTTTTACTTACTTCGTGTAAAAGTCAACTGGGCTCGTCTCGTATTCCTTGATCAGGACGTTCCAATCGGTTGTGTGAGTCAATTCAGTGAATCGTTCATAGACCTTATCGGGATGGTCCACAACAAGGTAGGCATCACCTGTAATTACAAATGGTTTGATTTATGTCAAATAAAGAATTAACAACAATATTCATACCTGGCTTGGTTCGGTCGATTTCGATCTCAATTCCTCCATTATGGGCAGTCGCCTTGTAATCGGTGACGATGAGCTCCAGCTTGATGAGTTTCCCTTGTTCATGAGTGGCTTTGCCGAACTTGATGGTGAATCCTTTGAGCAAGGTTCCAATATTCACCACAAATCCGTTCTTGAGGGTCAGTTTGAAGTCAGTGGTTGCTCCCAAGATAAGCGTGCCGGTACCATGCACATGTCGGAAAGCCTCTGTTTACCCAAACCCATTTTAACTTTTTGATTTTTAAGAAGGCGATTATGATATATTACTCACCAGCAAAGAATTCAGCAATATCAAGAGAGAATGGAAGTCTCTTTGAGATAATGTAAGTGATGACGTAGTGGTGAACAATTTTGAACGTGAGTTTCGTCTCGAAGATCTCCTTGACAAGGATGATGTCAAACTTGCCATTTTGGGTTGGGTAGATCAGGTTTGTATCTGGTACTTCGGTGACTGTGACGACGACCGTGGTGGTTCCGGGAACTACAAGCTCAATTGGCTTGATGGGTCGGGTGGCAACTTCAGTTGGTGGGAACTGTGTGATGACCTTCTGAAAGTACTCGGTGACAGTGGTGGTGACAAGTGTGGTCTCGACTTCGAACCCAAGATGTTTTGCAGCTGTCTCCTTCACGACGAATTTCATGTTAACTGCGAGATTGAATGTTGCTGGGTAGAAGTACTGAAAACGAAATTGAGTTATAGGCAAATTGGAAAAAAGAATAAAGTTAAAGTATACTTACCTCAACGTATTTCTCGTAGAAGGTAACCTTGTTCTGGTTGTGCTCCTCAATCAAGGTGTCCCAAGTACCGGACTTCTTGAACTGTTTAAAGAGGTCAATGATCTTTTGCGTATCGGTTACAGTGATCGTGATGGTGTTCTCTAAAATTTGATAAAAAAAACAATTTCAATTAACGCTAGAAAACAAGGAAATTTTGACTATACTCACCCTTAGTATCATCGTGAGTGATCTCAATGTCATCGTGCTCAGTGATAACCTTGAAATCGACAACGTCGAATACGACGCGGAACTCTGTCTCGGTAGTTTCCTTCACTTCACGGAGCTTGACTGTGACTCCCTTGTGGAAAGGCCCGACGAGAATTTCGGTACCATTTGGTCCCTTGACCTTGATCTTCTCGGTGAGACCGAAGTAAAGGTGACGTTCACCGTAGATGACTCTGATTGCCTCAGTCCAGAATGTGGCAGGGTGGATGCTGAATGGCAGATCAGGAATCTCTGGCTCTGGCTCATCAATGTACTTGAGGACAAATTCCCTGACGAATTCGTAAGTGAGTCCAGTGGAGATAATCTTCTTGACGACGGGTTTGTCTTCATCCTTGTATGTCAAGTAGCTCAAAGTGTGATTCGTCTTTTCAATTGTAGTGATGGTGACAGTTGTGTTGCTCTTCTCGACAACGACGACGTCCTTCTTCGGTATAACGATAACATTTGATGGTGGGAAGCTAAGGATGTTGTCGGTATTGAACCAAATCGTCTCCTTGTTGATGTATGTCTTCTTTGTAGTGACGGTAGTTGGGAAGATGGATCCGTCAATGATGTATTTGACGTGGATTCCTAACTTAACCCTGGCTGGGTAGAAGGCTTCAATGTGCTTCCGGTAGAAGGCTTTGCTGTCCTTTCGGAATTCAGCATTAAGCTTCCTCCATCCCTGTGGGTTGGCAAAGTGGAGGAACTTGTCCTGAACCTTGCGGTGGTTCAATGAAAGCAAAACGCAATTGATACCTGAAATCAATACGAAATGATTAGCGAATTGTACTTTGTGTAGCAGTTTAGGAGCACGTACGGCTACGGTTGGTGTCTTGGATGACTTGAATTCCACCAGTTTTGTTAACACTCTTGATTTCGTTGACGTGGAACTGGAGTTGGAGGTCATCTCCTTCGTCTTGGCAAGATCCCTGACCAACTAGAAGAATCACTCCCGTGAGGATTGTGCCGGTTTTCTTTCCTCCAATCTCGAATCCTTTAGAAACTCCGAGCAGAAGAAGCTTGGAGCCGTACAGAGCTTTCACTGCCTATAAATTGAACATGAAATGTGAAGTCATTTTCCGATCGAGAAGGGGGGGGGGGTACTTACATCACGCCAGAACTCTCCTGGGCAGATGGGGAAATCTAATCCTCCGGTGAAGATGTTGACAATCTCATACTCAACGTACTCAGTGACTACACCGGTGTCCTTGTGCGGCTCGGGCTTAACGACAATCTCCTCCTTCACCCACTTCTTGGTGTAAGTGATGAGAAATTCAATGGTGATTCCAAAGTTAATTTGCTTCTGCACTTCGGTGGTGTCGACCTTGTCGGTGTAGATTTCAAAGTAGACCTTTGTCTCATACCTGGGGAAGGTGATGGTGACAACATCAGGAGAATCTCGTGAGACGAGTTCGATTGGATCCTGAATGGTGAATGAAACCTCGTTTGGTGGGAACTGCTTGATCTTCTCGTAGGTGATGACAATCAGGTGACGATTGACAAGGCTCTTGTCATTGGTGCCTGGAACTTTCACGATGTTGTGGTCGATGACAGTCTTGATGTTGAAGCTGAACGTCAGCGATGATGGGGTGAAGAGTTCGACATACTAATCATAAATTGAATGTTTGAAATATGTTTGATTCAAGAGTGGAAATGACAAAATTACCTTCAGGTAGAATTTCTTGGGTGATTGGTTATACTCGGTAATCAAGGTATCCCAGTTGTCAGGAGCAAAGATGGTGTTGAATTTCTTGAAAATATCTTCTGGATTCTTCACAGTGAGAATGGAGGCATCGCCTGGAATTAAAAAACGTTAGGCTGCTTTTGCATGCTATAAGTAAACACGAGTTTACCTGGTCGGAGTTTGTCCAACGTGATTTCGAACCCTGGCTTCCGGGTGGAGAACTTGAAGTCGACGAGCTCAAGGAAGACTTGGATAGATTTGACATCGTCCTTGTTCACAGCGTGGCCGTTGACGACCTTGAACGTATATCCAGTGAGGAGTGTTCCAAGATCAAAATCTTTCCCATCAGATCCGGTGATCTTGAATCCATTGGTGATACCTAAGAGAAGATTTCTGTCTCCAAAGGTGCTGATGATTGCCTATAAGACGAATCCATTTTAAACCCATCTAACAGTTTTCGTAGGATCATCATTTTTCTTACGTCTGCATAGAATTGTCCAGCGTCCAATGAGAATGGAAGTGTTTTGCTGATCACATACTGAAAAAGTATAAAGAGAAAGATTAGTGTCAATTTATACTGTAAAATAATATTTCTATGTATATTCTTACCTCGGTGACCGTCTTGTGCACAATCTCGAAGGTAAGCTCATAGTCGAAGACGTTCTTGATAACGGTGACGTCATAGACTTCCTTGTCCTTGGGGAATGTCAACTTGTTCGTAAACTCCTCAATGATGACGGTGATGTTGGTGTCCTTCTCATCGACCAATTTGATTGGCTTGGATGGGGTAATTTCCAGTTTCTTTGGTGGGAATTCCTGAATTTCGTAGACATACTTGACAATTTCGGTGGTCACGTAGGTGCGTGTCTCGTACTCTTGCTTGAGGTCAACGTTGATTTGAATGTTAGCTGGGAAGAAGAGCTCCAAGTCTATGTAATATCAGAGGAAAAGGTAAAGAGGGTGACACGGGATGATGTTAATATTTTATGGTTACATGTCTTCAAGAAAGACTTGGTGTCTCGGGTGTACTCCTCCACAAGGGTGGTCCAGTTGGATGGCTTCTTGAAGGTATCAAAGACTTCGGTGACCTTGGTAGAGTCCTTGACAACGAAGACAATTTCTTGTCCTAAGAAACGGCCAAATAGTAATTATTATTAAAATGTCAAATAAAGATAAGAAGATATTCACAGATGTAATTTGCATATTTTTAAAAAACCAATTTGAAAGCATACCTGGCTTCTTTGAATCGTTGGTGATTTTGGTCTTCCCGTCCTTGCTGACAAACTTGAAGTCGATGACGTCAAAGGTGATTCTGATATCATCCTGGTTTGTTGTCACATCCCTCAGTTTGTAGGTGAGGCCGCTGAGTATATTCCCAAAGTCGATTGGCTTTCCATTAGGTCCTTTGAACTTGAATGTCTCTGTCAGCCCAAGCAAGAGATGGTCCTCGCCATACAGTTCACGAATAGCAAAATGCCTACAAAAGGAAAACTTTGTTTTAAGGCGTTTATGGTAATTAAATAGTTAAAGTACGTACCAGAATTTGGCTGGCTCGCTTGGGAATGGAAGCTCGGTAATTGTCGTGTGCGTTTGCGCCTCGATGATGTACTCCTTGACCTTTTGTCGCACAAACTCAAAGGTGATTCCTGACTCAACGACTTCCTCGATGATGATGACCTCGGTCTCTTGCTGTGGTGTGAACTTGATGACCTGGGTTTGGAAGTTTTCGATAGTGATGACGACAGTCTGTGGACGTTCCTTGACGATGAATTCGATTGGTCGCTTGGTAGTGAATTCAGCGTGAGATGGGGGGAAGTTGAGGATTTCGTTGGATGTGAGATAGATGGTGTCCTTGTTTGTAAGAATGGTTGTTCCCTCGAATCCGGGGATAATTGAGCCATTGAGAACCTTCTTGATGTTCAAGCCAATTTGAATCGCAGCTGGGTAGAAGCGATGAATGTGGCGCTTATAGAACTCGACTGGTGAGCGGTTGTACTCTTCAATGATTGGCAAGAAGTCCAAGGGCTTGGAGAATTGGCTGATCCATTCTACAATCTTGTCTCCATGACCCAAAACCAGCGTACCTGTCTCCTCTGAAAATAGGAAACAAAATATTTGGTTATGGTCATTCCATCCTCCCCCCGCCCCCGGGTTATATTAATCTTACTTCGCTTTTGGTTGTCCAATTCGATCTCAACTCCGCCGTTATCATCGACCATCTTGAAGTCAACCAGATTGAGAACAATTTGAATGATTGTCTTGTCCTCAACTTTGGATAAAGTTGCATCTCCAAGCTCAACGACGATACCATTGTGCATGGTGGTAACAGTTGGTTCGATATTTGTGCCAACCTTCTTGAACACGAACGAGTCTGATGTTCCAATGAGAAGGTGACGTTCTCCATAGATGGTTTCTGGAAGGAATTAAAAAAAATTTCAGGTTAGGGCTAAACATGGTAAAATACTGAACTAAAATATTGCTTACTGATTGCCTGACGCCAGAATTGGGCAGGGTCGGTGGGGAATGGAAGTTTCGTCACAACGTACTTGGTTACCTGTGAAATTAAAAATAAGCCTTCCATTTCATTGAACCAAAAGTTAAACCAGACAAACCTTTTCTCGGATGAACTCATAGGTGATTGTAGTGGTGATGGTTTCCTTGATGACGACCAACTCTTCCTGGTCCTTGTACTCAGGAGTGACGAAAGAATTTTCGAACTTGTTAACCGTGATTACAATCACCGTTGGGTTCTCCTTTGTGACCAACTCAACGGGATGAGAGGGGACGATGGTCAAGTTCTGTGGGGGAAACTGGGTAATCGTTTGAGTGACGAAAGTGATGGTCTCGCGAGTAATCAAAATGTGTTTGCCAGTGAACCCGGGAATGTCAAACTGGTCTCCATCAGTCGTCTGCTTCAAGTTGAAGCTGAGTGAGATTGATGCAGGGTAGAAGTATCCCAAGTACTTCTTGTAGAAACGAACTGGGTTCTGTTCGTATTCGGCAACAAGGGTGGTCCAGGTCACGCGTTTGTTGAACCGCGCGAATCGGTCAATGATGCGCTTAGTCCGGTGTGCCGTGATGGTCAAATGAGAATCTAGGGCACAACACAACAAGTAAATGAACAGTTCAACAATGGTTCATAATAGACAAGGCATGTGGCAGTCCTGCCGTACCTCGGTCAGTATCGAGCTCAATTTCGACTCCGGTTCTCTTGCTGGTCATTTTGAAGTCGATGATCTTGAAGTTGAGTTGGAAGGATTTATCGTCTCCTGTACCAACAAGGGCTCCACCCTCGAGCTTCACAGTAAGCCCAGAGAGCATTGTACCAGCATCTTCATGGTCATTCCCAAGTTTGAACTTGAGTGAGTTTGCAAGTCCGAGGAAGAGATGAGTCTCTCCGTAGATGGTTGTAATTGCCTACACAAAATGATATCAAGACGTGGTTTTTCCAGCACTTGCAATCTCAGTATCTCTTTAAAGTTTGGTCACCATACCTTTGTCCAGAAGGCTGCGGGGTCCGTTGGGAATGGAAGCTCAGTGATGAAGCTGTGTTTGCTATCATGGATGACGTACTTTGTGACCACTTCGATAATGTATTCGAATGAGAGATTAGTCTTGAGGCGTTCCTCCATGATGGTCACATCTGCCGCATCTGTGATAAATGGGAAGATGTACGACGTCTCAAAACGCTCAATACGTGAGACAATGGTGGCCTGGTTGTCGCCAGTGATCTTTATGAGCTCAATGTACTCCTTCGGGGAGAAATCGAAGCTTGGTGGTGGCCAGTTGAGAACATCCTCAGAGTAGAGATAAACTGGCTTGCGGTTGTACAGCGTCACCTTGCCTGAAAGTCCAATGATTTCCCCGTCAATGGTGCTGGTCGTGTTGATATAAATTTGGAGAGAAGCAGGATAGAACATCTGCACACATCATTAACAATTATATTCTGCCATGCCTCATATTTCACTTTCATCTAACCTCCAAGTAGCGCTTGTAGAATTCAACAGGTGAAGCATTGTACTCTTCCATCAATGACTTCCAGTTGATCTTGGATTGGAACTTTGCAAACTTGGCCAAAAGACGATGAACATTCTTAACCACCAACACAGCCTTTTGCACTGTAACAGAATACAAGAGAGTATTCAATTCCATTCCAATCTTCAGACTTTCTCTCTCCACAGCCAATTAGTCAAATAGTATTGTATAGTATAGTAAAGTAAATAATTGTTTACCTTCACGTTGATTGTCGTTCTCGATCGTAATCGAACCTGGAATTCAAATAAAATGTAATTCTTCATTATACTCCATACATACAAGTTGTAAGGGGCATAGGGGCGCAAATGTTATCAGGTTATGGATGATGAATGCCACATTTTAACACATGCCCCCCTTTGCTTTATGAAGGAACAACGCAGTCGTTTAGGGGTTGCAAGCGGGCGCTTTTTAGAAATTGACCAAGTTGTGAACCTTACCATTGGTGTTGGTCATCTTAAAGTCGACAATTGACAAATTGACTCGGAAGAATTGTTCTTCTCCCACAGTCTCGCATTCTCCCTTGCCAATCTCGATGATGATCCCGTTGTAAATGGGTCCAACTTCCACGGTTTCCGTCTCGTTAACCTTGACTTCCAATGAGTGGGTGTAGCCAAGGACAAGATGTCTCGGGCCATACACAGTGCGAATAGCATCTGTTGGTAAAAATGGTATAATTCAAATAACTGCAGGTTAATCGTACATCTAAACACTCGAGTTCATGTCATGTTCACAGTCCAAATGGTACTCAAAATGCTTTAATAGATCCATATGCTTAATTACCGGCCATGAATTCTCCTGGGCAGAGTGAGAAAGCCAGTTGCTCTTGTTCAACGACTTCCTCCTCGATGACGATCTCGACGTCTTCATAACCTCCGACCTCGTAGCTGTAGATTTCATACTGCTCGACTTCCGAATGGCCGCATGACGCATCCACTTCGACAGTAGTAGTCGTAGTCGTAGTCTCCGTTGTTACTCCGTCTTCTTCATGGACGACTACTTGGACATTGTCCCCCGCCTTGTCTGGGACCTTGCTGTCAAGCCAATTCTTAAGGATACCCATGGTGTCTCACGAACACTGAATACACTCGAAACGTAAAAAGGAATATTGATCTGATCTTCTGTAGGAAGAAAAGAACAATGGGAAGGAAGACGATGCGCGAGGCCTTATTATCCATTTCCATGACCATGACGTGGCCGAGCTGCTATTGGTCTGCTGCCTGGAACCGAAAAATGATGATTAAGAAATCAAATCCGCATACCACAAGAGAGCCTTCCATGAGTTCGAAGCCACGGCGCTTATGTGGTTTAGCTCCTGGGACAAGACAAGGTTGATTTGTGGACTCTGAACCGAATTTACGTACCAGTGAACCGTACCACTCACACCCGGGGTCGGCTCCGGAACTTGGCGTATGGATTTCATTAACGTGTTTCCTTGCATGTAAAACCTCGTCTGGTCTGCTGCTCGTGGCCTCCGGTTGAGGTTACAAAGAAGTTTCTGTTGACCACAATTGGACGATTGGACCCGGAAGAAATCCAGTATCTGCAAATTCAAATTAAATTAATTAGGAAGGTCGGTTTCGTCATCCTTCTCTCCAGTAATGAGCTGATTAGCACAGCCATCAGCTTAACACATACACAACCAACAGTCCACTGACAACCGACAAGTACTGCCCATTTACCACACAACTCAAGCGGCTTCACACGATAAGGCTTGTTACTGGATTTTCCTCTTCCTTACCACAGCTGCAGCGCCCCCAACACACTACAAACTACCGGGTAGGTCTAATCCTCAGAGACCGACATACCCACAGACTAGGCCAAATGAGCCTTAAGGGGTCCTAAAAAAAGTTGATTATTCGTAGATTTTGAAGAACTGAATAAAGGAGTTTGGATTGAATTCTTGGATCTCAAAGCTCAGCTTTTATGTTTTAGTTCCGTCGGAGCAGTCAATGCATGGCAATTGATCCCATCGAAGCATCGCTACGAAAGAGTATGTCAGAGATGCACTATAAAGTGTGTATGACATTTTTCTGATATTAGCATGTGTGTACAGCCTTGTAACCAATTAGAGGTAATTGAGTTATGTGTACTTCTTTAAAAAATCTTCCAGATAACTCAGACGCAAAAGCTATACGCTTCCCAGGCTCTGGCTGCTCATAAATAAGTTTATTTCAATGACGACGGCACATGGACGGGGGAAAGTTACTCATTTGGAAAGCCCACAGAACCCTCCTCGACGTAATAGAATTTATTTCAATATCGACTTTCGTTGAGCGGATAATAAAAAAAGATTTCCATTGAAATGCTTGGATTCCATGCTGCTTCTGAAGGTTGTTATTTGTTGGGCCTCATTTCCGAGTGAGTCTTTCATTTTCCTTTTGAAGATTTCATCCATCCGGTTCTTTTTTCGTTGGAATCGGAATGTAATAATGCCCGGAGAATAGGAAGCTTCATTTCTTCCCCTCCTCATCAACCCCAGATTAAGCTTATACATTATTCCTACGGGGAATAAAACAAGAACCACCCGGGTCGACTCACAACTGTAGCCAAAACCAAAATGGTCCTCAGGTTAAGCCCTATTTACATCATCCAACTTTCCACTCCAATTCTTAGCTAACCTAATAAACACTGTTCCAATCAATCTTCATCCACTACCAGTCAATTGGATCAAAATTCTTCACAATCAGACAGCTTTTTAAAAGATATGATCCAGATATGAAATATTTGGTAGTTTGTGAAATAAATATCTTCTTTTCTCAAATTGATCGTAATCGTTTCTAAGAACAAAATTTATTTCGCGGAGGTTTCGGGGAATAATTAAAACTTAAACGTCCTCATTCACATTCTTATGACAGAAACACGAAAAAAAAGTACGCCGTATCGCACAGACAGGGATTAATTTTTCAACTCACCATACTCATTATAAATTGAAAATTGTAATTTTTTTTAAAGACGGAAAGTAAGGAAAATAATTTAATAATTTTACTTGCAATCCAGTAGAGTTTTGACTATGAAAATGGGTTCTTATTTTTCTACCTAGTGTAAAATCTAACAAGTTACAAGAAACCATGAGGCGTAGGGTCACTGCTGAGGCCCTTCATTATAAAGTTAAGGAGGCCCTTCATTATAAAGTTAAGGACTGAGGCCCTTCATTATAAAGTTAAGGACCTCAATTGGTTTTACTAATGCCTCATGGTTTTTTGTAACTTGTTAGATTTTACACAAGATATTAACGTATAGACTGTGAACAATATTTCATCAGTAATTAGTAAAACTAATTTAAAAATAAACTTTTGCTGGCCGGAGCCTATTTAAGGAGCACAAAACGAATGAGACTTAGTGGCATGTTTTGCTGTTTAACAGCGTCGCCCACCCAGGGAGACTCTTACCCGGGTTTTAAACTGTTTTTACTAAACAGTTAATTGATCAGTCACTTTAATGTTTTGATGATTTGTATATATTTTAATGTGTGAATGTAATATGTGTAATTAATTGCTTAAAAGTAATTCATTGTTGTGTTTGTATGTGTGAATGGAGCTTAAGTTGAGAGTTGTTTTCTGCTTTGCTCATTTATCTGTCTGTCATCATTTCCCTCTCTCCGCGGGTGGTGGGTGCATCCAAGGATCAACTAAACTCGACCTTTAATTCATCTTAATACTTCAATTATTAAAAATTACAAGAAACAATTGACCACAGGGATTTGGACAAAGGGTATTCAACAACACAACCACACTACCGTATTAATTATCAATCTTACTCACTATTGTTCTAAAAGAGAAAGTGGGAAAAAGTGATTTAGCACGTGCTCTGCTGCCAATAAGACCAGATGATGAGGAAGAAAGTCAGTGACCGGCATACACAGGCCGCGGCGGTGAGGTCATTCCAACAACCTTTCGTCTAAACAAGGTAACATCCCATTCAACTAATAGTCTCAGGAGTCTGTATTTATTTTGTGTTATTTGTTTTATAAAGAGGTTATTAACATGACAAGGTCAAGATTGTACACCGGAAGTAGATGATTGAACCTCCAACGCTCCCCATTCACCGGTTGGGAAATTATGCACCTGTACAACAATGTATTCTCTTACATTCTCTTCTCTGGTAAAAAAAAACTCATTCATTAGCTCCTCTCCTCCCATCAACATCATCAAATTAGGCTTATCTTTAATTTATGGTGTTAATCTCTGTACACAGTGATATGCAACTACCCTCGCCGCATCAGTACTACTAGTGACCAATGCAGTACAACTTCCATGTTTTTCTGTGGTGCTGGAACCCCAAATGGTCCTCAACCAGGCCCAAATGCCACTCTCTGCCTCCCTTTATCATGGGTCTGTGATTCAGTCTATGATTGTTGGAATAACTCTGATGAGGAAGACTGTCGAGGTGAGCTTTGGCATGATATAATTTGGAATGAAGAGGTTTCCATGTTTTGCGGGGAAGCTATTGCACCTTTTCTGTGGACGAGGTTCTTGGGCAAAGTGCTTGTCATAAATCGACTAGAGCTCTCGGATGTGTCGGTACCTTTTTTCAAAAGGAAAGGAAAGTATTGATTGCGCAAGATGAGAGAAAGGATCCGCAGCATCCCTAGCGTCTCGGGAAGTGAGAGAAGAGGGACACAAAATCTGATCTTTTCCCTAGCAGTAGTTTCTCCAGTAGTGTCGTAGTTCCTTCTGCCTCCCTGACTATTCCAAGTATGTCTGGAATTGAGACCGGAAAAGTCCAGGCTCATCGTGCCAGCTACGACGGGATCCTTTGCTTTGTCATCCTCTGTAGGCGCAGGGAGAAATTCATCAGAGAAAGTTTTTGATTCCCTTTCCCGAGAAGATCTCAACACAACACACCCCACTCTTCACTCTCAGTAACACTAGTATAGTCAACTTGCAAACTAACTAAAATGTCTCAGGTCATTGTACCCCTTCTGCTAATCACGCTCCAAGTCACCTCTCAAGGTACACTTTTGTCTTCCCTTATATTTAGTCAGGCAGACGTCGTCCCTTCAAGTCAAATGTTTGTCATCTCTGGGTAACTTTTAATAAACTTTTGTTCATTTCACAGAATCCCTTTCTTGTATGAATTCGGTGGAGTTCGGATGCCATGATAATTCCCGATGCTTACCAATTAATTGGTCATGTGATGGTAAGTCTTTTGCATCTCTTTAATAGTCAAATTAATTAATTGTTTGGCCTTGTAGGCGAAGCGGACTGTGCTGACAAGTCTGACGAAGATCCGAAACTATGTAGTAAGTCCGCCTCGAATTATTCCCTTCATTAATGAAAATATATTTTAATTATTATTAATTTCGAATGCGTTTTTAGACTCGTTTAATTGTACGATTGATCAATTTACTTGCATGGACGGGAATGGGACAAGGAGATGTCTCCCTTTATCCTGGGTCTGTGACGGTAAGATTATTTTGTAATTGTGCGGATTATAAACAATTCATTAGGATGTCATCAAGTCTAATTTGTCATTGTGCTTGTCAGGTACTCACGACTGTGTCAATGATGAAATCAATTGCAGTGAGTTTTAATTTGTGTGTCTTAAGTTAATTAATATTTTTAATGATTATAATGCTTCTTTCACCATTGTTTAGATGCTACTTGCACTCCTGCCGAATTTACATGTCCATCAGGGAAGTGCATCAACTCTCATTGGGTTTGTGACGGTTAGTATTTAGTGGACATATAAACAATGCACAGGATGTCATCAAGTCTAATTTGTCATTGTGCTTGTCAGGAAATAACGATTGTTTGGATGCTGAGGCTTCTGACGAGGTCAATTGTACTGGAAAGGAAGTTGTGGTATCAGAGGAGTTCAACTGCACAATGGGCGAAATTTACTGTCATGGAGCCTGCATTCCAAGTGAATGGTAAGGAATTTGCAAGTAATTCCTACACAATTGATAATTGGACGTTGACCCTCTAGGGCTTGCGATCCCTCTCCAAGTCCAAATTTGTTGACGACGACAACATTGGCTCCAACAAATATCACCAACCCTCCGGCCATCTGCTCTCCGGCTACACACTACCTCTGCTCCAACAGTAAATGCATTCCAAAAACCTCCTTGTGTAATCAAGTAAACGATTGCAATTGGGAAGACGAGAAGAATTGCCACACGGATGAATGTGTAACAAACAATGGTAACTGCTCACAAGTATGTGTAGACACACCCAACGGCCACCACTGCTCATGTCGCAGTGGATTCAAAATGAGCAACGGAACTTGCGCAGGTTTGTCCCTTGAGACATTAGTATATTAATTAATAATAAATATTAATATACTAATTTCAAATATTTTACACGCTATTTGAATCATTTCACAGATCAAAATGAATGCAAAGAGGAACGGCACAACTGTAGTCAGATTTGTTTGAATGAATTGGGTTCATTCAAGTGCGAATGCCACGAAGGCTACCTCAAGGATCCATTGCACCCTTCTTCCTGCAAATCAATCGAAGGGCATGCCAGCTTGCTCTACTTTTACCAAGGAAGTATCAGGAAACTTAGCTTGGATCACTTAAAGGTAGTTTCAATTTCACGGAAAGAATTTATTTGGGATGTGACAATTTTTAACGCTTTCAGATGACACTGATAGTTGACAACATTCACACATCACTTACGTCCATAGACTATCAGTTTCGTACTGGCATGATCTTTTGGAATGAGAATTGGGATGGACATGGCTTGATTTACAAGTAATCAAGTGATTCTTGCATTTTCGCATTTTGGCAATGCTTATGCAAGTGAATTTCTTCCCTAGGTCTCCCATTGACGAAGGGAATACAAACAAAATCCTGCTTCAAAATCTGTCAATGCCTGTCTACGAAGTGTCTCTCGATTGGGTCAATTACCACTTGTACGTCATCACCAGGAATGTAATTAGAGTTTCCACAATCGACGGGAAGTTGATTACTAGGCTCTTAGAATTACACTATACTCCCAAGTCTGTTGTTCTCAACCCTATGAATGGGTAACCAATACTAAGCCTTCTACGTTACCACGAATGTCTAATGTCGGTTATTATAATTTTCAGGTGGATGTATTGGCTTACTAATTGTTCAATGGTGAAAGCTACCATGGATGGGAAGAATGTCTCGACGGCTTTACATCTGGACAATCCTCAAGCACTTACCATAGACTACCTCTTGAATCACATTTACTACGTTGATGCCTCTGGTCTCCAAGTGCTTGCCAACAACAAGTCACGAATCATCCTCAGAGACGTTCAGAGCAGATCAATTACCATCTTTGAAGACTGGATTTACATTTACACTGGAGACGGAATTAAAAAAGTGAACAAAGTCAGTGGGAAAGTAATCACAGTTCAAAACGTAAGTTTAAACATTTGAGAATATTTCTTCATTTAGACGTGTATAAACGTAATTTTTATTTATTAGTTGGAGAAGCCCTTGCGGAGCATGAAGGTATACCACACGTACCGACAAGGGGATAACCGGAGCATGTCTTCTTGCCAGCCCAATCATTGCAGCCACCTTTGCTTGCCAAACCCCTTCACGTACTACAGTTGTCACTGTCCAGAAGGGCTCATCAACAGCGGAATGAACTGCGTGACTAGAAACAAAGTTCAGCCAAAGACGTCATTCAATGTCGTTATCCTATTTGTCATTGCGGGTGTTGGGTGTTGCAGTGGGATGATCCTATTAGTGAGTTTACATTTCTTAACACTCCTTCCCTTTTGGTTATTAATTGAATTAATAAATTGGTGAATTTCAGATCCTGTACAGAAGGAACCATTACACAAAGATGCTCAGTACTAATAACCCAATGAGCGCTTCAAGTTCCAGCGGCATAATCAATTTTGACAACCCAGTTTATCATAGTAGCAAAATCGAACATCCCAAAATTCTGTCCCTCCTGAGTGAAGATTCTGACGAAACGACCAATCCGATGGTCCTTTCTAGCAATGAATATGTCTGATTCTTCTTCAAATGTTGCCAAGTAATGCGGAATCTCTCAATCTTTAAAGACAGACTTTGTGACGATCATTCTGTTTCGCATTTTTGTTGGAATAACTCATGCTACTGTTTTAAGAATATTTAAAGAGATTTGTATTCGCATTACCTTAGATTGAATTCAATTAAAATATTACAATAAAGTAGAACTTTGTTGAGTGTTTCCTACAAGTCCATTTCCATTCTTATTTCAAACAAAACTTTATTATTTGACAAGAGTTGTGAACACAACAGTGAAGGAAGTTTTAGTGGATGATTTTATACTTGAGTCACTTCATGGGCCAACATTGGCTTCCGCCCTACGGGTGAGGAGTTTGAGCTGTTCCCAGTGGATCCACTGACTTTAGTTGACTTGGTATGTTGACTCACCATGTTATAATGAGCTCCTTCGTTATCTGCAATTACAAATTAAATTTTTATTGGGCAAACCCAATCACAAAGATGTTAACATATTTACCTGAGTCTAACGTGACTGTCGCCGTGTGACGCGAGCCACAACGGTTGGACGCACAGCAAGGGCAACACTTTGTAATCCGTCTGCAGACAACTACGAGCATAAAGAGGGACATAGAAGAGGAGTCATAGAGCCCCAGTGTCTCCTTACGGTCAATGACTTTGAACTTTTGTCTAAGGGCTTTGATTATATCCCGTTTGCAGACAAAGATGATAAAGATTATGACACCTTGGAATTGGTTGATGAGGTCAAGAGTAACCCAGTACCAAGGAACAGCATTGCTCCCAACATCTCCAGTCGAACTTATAGATTCAGCAGAAGAAATTACCTGCAACACAAAGGAATTACAAATCATTCATCGCATCTTTGAATCTTCTTGCTTTACCTCAAATATCCAAGAGACGCCCATGACACAGATTAGTTTTGCAATTAGTGACACCCTAAAATGACCAGAAGAGACAAGGTTAGAAGATTCCAGTAACTGGAGCGTACTTCTACGTGTCTCTCTGTCCCGAGGTTCAAAAGGTCGAACATACGATTGGCGCCTATTGGGGGTGTTCCCTCGGGCTAACTTCGAACCATCGCTAGCCTGTTTCAGCGCCTTCAAGGTCGTGACGAAGAAAAACAAGTTGACTGTCAAGATGACTGCCATCGGCCCAGTGACGTAGGGGAGGCGTGCACGAGGATTGCTCAAGTAACACTTCCGCTTCCCATAGTCCGGAACTATCAACGTCCGTTCGTATGGCATGTCGTCTCTAAATGATCATCAATTCCACAAGCTGAATCTCTTGAGAATGCAGCAGAAGCTTCCTATTGGTGTGGAGACTTACCCATAGATGAGATCAAGCGTGAGTCCTACGCTGACAAAGACTGCTGGCAGGAGCAAAGCAAAGGCAAAATACTTCATGTACTTTTTCACGCCTTTGTCTGAAGTTAAGTTTGACTTTAGATTCCTACAATACAAACCACGAGCAGTGAATGAATGCTTAAAAGCCCCTTATTCGACCTTTATACCTGAATGTGCACCATAAGTCAAAGTTTACTGAAAGCACAATGAATCTTATGTTGATGAATGAATAAGTGAATAAGATTTCAACCCTCACCCACTGCCATCCAAGTGAAAGCGTGAAGTATTCCAAAATGCGCAAAGACTGCGATGCCCAAGCAGGATTTGCTGATGATGACATTGTTTCCTTGCAAAGTACTTCGCTCTGAGAGCATGAATGCGCAGACATATCCCAGTTGCATGAGTAGAAGTGCAACAAAGTATGAAACCAGGTTCCAGCCATGGATTGTATGTTTCTCCCACAAGGCTCCATACACTGCGATTGTGAGTAAAAGGAAGATGGCGGAGATGAGCATGACCGAGTAGTAAACAGTCCCGAGTGCATACTGCCAGTCAAAACAAGAGGATTAAAGGACGTCATTAGTCACATTACGGAACATCACACGCCTTACATCAGGTCCCTTTGACACTTGAGAGTGGGGGAAGCAATGAAGAATGATTGTGTCATTTTCATACCCTGAGAAAATACCATTTTCGGCATATCCATCAATGCAGAATTTCCCTTCCAGTTTTTCCCAGTTAGGATTCCATGCTCTGTGCATGACGCTTCCATTATGCATTATTCGGAAGCTGTCAATAAATCATGTTTTGGTATTTTGAATTCATTCTTAAGAGTCTGTTTGACTCACTCTGTCCTATGGGCTCCTTTGAATAGGATCACATTGGCCCCATTCTGGTCACATTCGGACATGTTCCACTCACTTGGCCACTCGAGTTTAAAATGTACGAGTGCGTTTGTCTCCCCATGACCAAGCTCCGTGTCCAAGTCATTGTAAATGACAGGACGCCATGGAAGAGGGTTGGCTGGAATGCAGTTCTGCGAGAGCTGTCCCGTCTCTGAAGTCTTTGTCTCTAGGACCTCATTAAGGAGGCAGCATTTGGGCACGCATGTTGTCGCTTCAGTGCAGCTTGGCTTGCAAACCCGAAATGTGATGGTTTCATTGGACCCTGAGGAGGCGGTTGAGCTATAAAATATTCTCTTGTATAATGCTGACTCACTCATTTCCCAGAATCATGGGAAATTGAATGGGCGTTAAATTACGTTTTTGACAAGAGGCAAAAGTCCTGTGGCCCATAGTACGCGTCTTCATGGCGAAGGTAGCCAGAATTTGTGATTGCTGTTGCATCCACATAGTCATAATCGGGTTCACCCTGGGCTGTGAGATCGATTACATTCAGAGTCACAAAAACCACATCTTCGATGCAAAGTGGTAAATAAGTTGTGAAGCTGAAAGATAAATGGAACTTTATTTGGGCATTTGGGCATTTGGGCTCAGAAGAGACTCACCTGAATTCTTTCAAGGTGAGATTGGATGGTAAATTATTTGTATGTTCCCCTCCCACACAATCCTGGTTCTCCAGGAAGTCTCCTTCTGGACAGCAGGAGTTGATTGTCAGAGACTGGACTGTTGTCAGTAGAAGAAGAACCACGATTACCCCCGCCAACATCCAACTGAGTTTTTCCATTATTGCGTCCTACCACTTCCCTCAAGGATCTCAATTGGGAATTGGGAAACTGGTCTTTTGCGAAGTTCACTTTGGAGGTTGAAAGAATGAACTGATCCCTATTTCCCAGAATACAGATTGCTTTAAGAAGAAAGAGGATTTTCTAATAATATTTATTGCTGTGTGTATATTTTTCAAGGGAGATTGGCTCATGGCTTCTTCAAAATTTAGGGGGTCCCTCTGTGAAAAGAAGAAAACGGAATCCCAAAAATATCATATAGACTTCCGTCGCCTTCTTCCTTCTTGAAACCACATGCGAGGGACTCTCTGAAGTTACGACTTCTTAATCCGTCCAAAAGATCTGCAGAATACTTGAAAGACTCTTCACACCTAATGCCTAAAATCTCAAAGTCAGAAGCCAAAATAACAAGGGGAAACTCCACTCAACCACGTCCACAAACAGAAAAATTAAAATAAATTATTTTTCAGAGTCTCCATGTTCGTCGTCGCCTTTCGATTTTGTCACTTGGCTCCACACCCTTTCCAAGTCTCATCACGGACATCAAAACGATTACTGAAAGAGTAATTTGTCCGCATTACTTTATCCCCTGCAAAACTTTATTTCCCAACCAGTAATGGCCAACTGCACGCCCAGGGAAGAAGAAATAAGAGTAATAAATTCTGCCAGTTGGATCCCAGTTCGTGCCTCATTTGGCCTGACTGCCTTTAAACAGTGACGACCTCATTGAAACACTAACTCCGTGTCAGACAATCTTTAAATTATAGCCCACAACGTTCTCTCGGAAAATGAATAACCCCTGCGACCTTTACCAAAAGTTACGTAAATAAGAATAATTCATCAGGTCTCACTTTTAAACAAGTGGAAAGGAAACAAAAAGAATCCAACAGAATTTCCCCCAAGGAATTCCAAGCGACTTCAGTTTCTTATCACGTTTTGCAAAAATGAAATTTTGCATTCCTTGCCAATTATTTTTGAAGATATATGGGAAGAGGGTGATGGAGTATTTTCCAGATCTTCCTTGACATCCTAATATGACTTTGTGCATGAATAATGACCCAAAACAGACTCATTTTTAATCTAGAAAGTTCATACTGCGGTTGAATTTAGAACAGTGGAAGTATCCGTGTGAGAGGCGTTGCTTCTTCTGCTCCTGCGTAAGCTAGCACCTACAATGAACTGCAATGTGAGTAGAAGTTGTAACCATTACACTTATACCTTACTTAGATTGCTCAGTTTGTTTGGCAAGTATGAACAGCACCACCCTCTACTGGATTTTCTCCATCCGCTCACGACTTGGGTAAGATCTAATTAGAAACTGAATTAGATTCAATTGCCTTTCCCAGAGTGGAGAACTTACGTGCAATCCTTGCGTATTTCTTCTCCAAGGAGCTGAGAGTGGATTTCTTGCAGACAAAGATGATAAAGATGAAGAGGCCATGACAGACATTGACCATATCGAAGATTGCAAAATACCAAGGGATGTAGTGTTCGTTGAACACGAATGAGATGATGTCAAAGACCCAAAGGACGCCCATCACAATCAAAAATTTCACAAACAACTTTAATCTAAAAAAGAGTCAAATTAAATAAATTGAAATCTGAGTTTGGAAAATGGGTTGATTCTTACGACTGTTTGTGACGACTGGAGCTGTTGTTGACTGCAATACTTGCAGTTTTCTGGGCATTATAGACATAGAGCATTGTGACAATGACAAAGATAATGTTAATTGTAAGGAGAGTTCCGATTGGTCCGAGATGATATGCAATAGGTGACTCGTTCCGTGCTAAGAAACAAACGTCTGAGCCATAATCAGGGTTAGGGAAAAAGTACTCTGCAAGCTCATCACTCCTGTAGGCGTAGTCAAAGGAGACTGAAATCCCAATTATCAGCAGCGGAATTCCGCAACCGAAAAGTGCATATTTGAGAAACCGTCGGAGCTTTTTCTTATTCTGATTCACAGTCCGGAGATTGCGGAAAGTGAGCCAGAGGTCAAAGTTGACTACCGACGCCCACGAGAAGAAGCTCAAGTATGAGAAATGAAGTCCAACGCCTACAAGTGATGAATTCTATTAGGAATGGGATTTAAATTAAAGTGGATTTTACCGATCATCCAACAGATTAGAGTTCGATAATTGGCCTCTGTTCCCCAGATGACGTGATAACCATGCATGAATCCCAAGTGGACGTAGAGCGAGAAGAGGCTCACGAAGGAGCATAGGAGTGTCCAACCATGAATATTTTGAGTCTCCCACAACATAAAGTAAACGAGGATCGTCAGGAATACAAACAAGGCGGAAATGTAACAGCCAAAAATTATCCCCAGTTTGTATTCAATCGTGTTTGTAAATCCATCAAAGTTTGCATACTTCTGCAAAAATAAAATTAAATGCAAAAAAAAAATAATACATTAAATGAATCCTACCTCGCTGTCGTATTCTGGCTCACACTTGTAGACCAGGTCGGCTACATGTGGATTTGAACTTTGGCCATACATCTCGTCTTCTGTGGGATAAATACCTTCGATGCAGTAGGACCCAATTGGAGCCTTGACCCAGCCTGACCTATCTTTGCGAACAACACGTCCAGTATCCAGAATGCGGAACCTGTACCAAGCATTTAATAATTAAGATTACGAACAAGAGCGTAACGCTACGAACAAGATCAACTTACAGCACTTTTGGGTACTTCAGGTAAGGTGCGTTCAAGTTCAACAAGCCGTTGAGGCAGAGTGAACTCGGTGGTGTATGTGTCCAGTGGATCTTAAGGTGGGACGTGTTGGCAACGTTTCTCACGTCTCTGTACAGAGTTGGTGTCCACTTGTGTCCACCTGCGTCGACGCATCCAAGAGCAGTTTCGGTAATGCTAAGCAATTGATCGGCCTCGCAACACTTGGGGAGGCAGAGCGTATTAGGATCATTCTCGTTGCAGCCTTTCTTGCATTTGTAAGCAACTAAACGTTCATCGTTTACACTGCGGAAAAGGAAGAGTTCATTTCATTCATCTTAATTCCATTCCTGATTCTTACCTATCAATACAAAATTCAGACGAATCAACTTTGTCCGAAATCTCGCGTTCATTCAAAGTGGCATGACGCAAGGTCAGTTTGAATTTTTCCCAACTTGGTTTCCCACATGACAACGGTGGATGGAGTGATGAGGAGCTAAAGCTGAAAAGAATGGCAATCAATATGTAAATTAATCGCTGCATTCTTGTTGCAATTAAAGACTGAACTGGTAGTTACCGTAACTGAGAAATTGCACGCAATTCTTGTTTAGCAGAGTCAACTTTTCCGTTTATATTTAGGAGTAACTCTGACGGGAATTTGCGAAGAAATGTTTCATTTGCAGGAACAGAACACGTTCCTTTGATTAGTCCATTTTGATACTTGCAGCAGGGCTGAAGGGAGTCCAGACGGGCCTTGACACGGTCAAGACTGGAGATGCTGAATAGGAAAATTACAAAACCCCGAATACTCTGAAGCTGATTCATTTCTTATGAGTGCAGCCACACCTGTAGACACAAACGTAACTCTATGGGAAATTGTTAATTGTTTGACGTTGTTCTCTACATGATTTAAGGAAATAAACTGGGTGGGAAGCAACAATCCTTTGTAAAAAAAAAAGTTGATTTTGGCAAGAAAAAACAAGGATTTTGAGGAGGTGACAATTAGCATCGGCTGAAGCTTACCATGAATCCCAACTTATTTCGTACCATCTCGACTGTGGTTTCTGCCCCTTTGAATTCTTCGAGGTACAAGTGAATCCTGTTTGCTCACATAATTAATGGGGAAAAGTTAATTTTTTTTTTTGGCATTGAGCGTTTGATTAAATAGGGACGTACTGTGTCGCCGGCCGACTTTCTCTGAATGACTTCTTGGCTTGGTTTGAGACAAGGTTTATAACAGGACTGTTTCACAAAGCGAGATTAATTCCCACCTCCTAAATCTCCATTAAGATTATTGAACGTCTTTTTAGCAAGGAAGTACTGCTCCCCCGTGGCCTTTGGCCTTAACTGGAAAAAGCAACAGATGAAATCCCATCAAAGGCAGCAGATAGGGAGGAATTTGTATCTGTCACTCCAGTATCATTCACTGGCTATACTAGAGAAGCAACAGTGACTTTGTTATATGCAGTCATCAATCTGTTAGCAAAGCTGCTAATGAAAAAGAGAGTAAACTGATGAGAGTAATCCATCCTACGCAGTCACCGCAGTTTCCATTTCATCTTCTGATGGCCACTAGTTCAATCGTATGCCACAGCTCAACACCACGGAAGAATGAGCCAGATGCCAGATTTAATATCCACCAGAATTCCTTACTTTCACTAATAAAGTCCTTTAATTCATGAAAGAGAAAGCAGTGTTTACAGTCTCAGAAATTGAAAGCGTCCTTTTCATTCTCGGCCTCACGTAGGCTAGACATTAATTACCACTGTCAATCAAACCCACAGGTTATAATGCATTTTTCATTGTTTTTGGAGAAGGCCCAAATAGTTCTGGTGGTGGAAAGCTTCATAAATGCTTGTTTGAATAGTCCTAAATTCATTTTTTTGAATGCTCATTCGTCTGAACGGAATTTGGTTGTAATTATATGCTGTTTAGTCTCCAAAGAAGATTGGCGGCTGGAAGAAGTTCTGGAAGGAGTTTTGTCACAGAAAGGAAAATGACTATTAAATCATGGCTCCTTAATCGCACAAAAACCCAGCAACGGTCAGGAGGTCATTTTCACGGTTCCATTCAAGCGCTGATGGACCTTGCAATGAAACCTCAAAACGGGTAGTGGGCGTTAATTAGAAGAGCCGGTGTTATCGAAATAGTATGAGGAATTGGTGCTTCCATAAGGAGAAAGGGTAATTCAGAAAGCAAAGGCAGCAACGTCTTAGCAAAAAGAAAGTCGTCGGGATGAGGAAGTTGTTTTGCAAGCAAACTTTGAATTGGCAAAAGCAAGGGAGGGACAGCGGGAGCTGGAAGCTAAGAAGACGCTCGATGAAGATGACAAGGAAGGTAGGTGGTGAAGGAGACACAAGAGAGAGCTGCAGCTTCCGCACGTAAGGAATCGTAAACTCAGCTATACAGAACGAAAACATGATGAACGGAGATGAGAATTGTGACTATAAAATACAAATAATACAAAAATGAAATTATTTGCAAAAAGTGTTTGATTTGAGTCAAGGGCTGAAGAAAGTGGTGAAACTTTTGTTGTGCGTATGAGTTGAGAGAATGCTGTTAATGCATTGACTCGTTCGTCCTAGTCCTCAAAGTTGTAAAACTGGTGGGACGGGTATTGACGGTACGTGATGAGATTCGGATTGAGTAGTTTTATGGGGTATGATGCATATCCCTACTATTGGATGCCATTGGGTTGAGTGTCCACTGGCTGACCCGTGAGTTGGGCACTGGGACAGAGTGGATGAGGCGGAGGTCATTCCCAGAGGCTTGTATGAATTCCTCACCTTCACCCCTTTCCCCAGCTCGGTTCTAGAAAACTTGTCTCATACTTCTGCCTC
Organism: Pseudachorutes palmiensis; assembly: GCA_009869845.1. Taxonomy (NCBI): domain Eukaryota; kingdom Metazoa; phylum Arthropoda; class Collembola; order Poduromorpha; family Neanuridae; genus Pseudachorutes; species Pseudachorutes palmiensis. The sequence goes on along the minus strand of VNWY01000041.1, from coordinate 65,894 downwards.
GAGTTCACTTCCTACTTGGGACGACCAAGGGCTGGGCTGGACTTCACTTGCATTCAAGCCGGATTCGAAAAGTGGTCCAAAGGGACATCACCGCTTAGAAGAAACCACGACTCACTCACTCCTCACCTGTCCACAGAAGCATCCCACCACCAGTGACAGTGTCAACTGGACTCGGAGTTAAGGTCAACTGGAAGTGACATCAGAAAAGTGACATTCACCAGTGGACCAATAGAGTCTCACTTGTCCCCTCCAGTTAACAGGAGGAGAGCCAAAGTGACTTTTTGGAGGAAGCGGGAGCGCCGGTGGAAGCGCTTGGACAGCACAAAACTAGCTGCATTCCATCAATCCAAGCTCCGAACAATTACTCACGATTACTCCGGTTTTATTCCAATTGAAAACAATTAACAAGTTTTTATTCTAATTGCAATGCAATCTGGACACAACTTGCTACACAGTTGCTAAAATGGATTTTTCACAGCTACATTTTAATCTTATGAAGGTAAGACAAAATCACACAATGTCAATTCCATGTCACCAGAACATTTAATCAATCGTTTTGGTTTATTTTAATCATTTTCATTTTAATCATCGACTTATAGTGCCGGTAGGAGTAAGGTTAGAATTCCTGTGGACATTAGTATTCCGACAGTCATCAATTGTCACTTGTTGCTTTATCTTGAATGTTTAGTTGTTCTAGTTTAGTAGGAAGAACTTAATGAATTTGTATCTGCAACGGTGGAACTAGGGGTTAGGCATTTGTAATTAACAAAGGTCATTGTATGTCATTGGATGGAAGTATTTACATATTTATCCATGGTATATATCCATGGTTTAGTTTGAATGCCTAGTGACCGAATTCTTTTAGTTGCGTGGTGTCTGTGAGTGACATAATTTGTTGAATGATTCGGATGAATTCTCCATTGACTCAGTGACCCTCGTCAACAGGAGTCAAGGAACAAGGGCAGGAACCTGTTTGGAACTTTTTATGCTAACGGGATTCATTCGAATGGGGACTCCACGTATTCCTCACCAGGGAAGAATCAATGGCCAAATTCCTCATATCACACCTTCAACATTACACTCAAAAAACCACAAAATTTATTAACTAGAAATACTGAAAACAATTTTTTCCTTTTGAAAGATAACCAAAGGATTTATGACCTTCAGCCTCCTTCTCGAGCGATTGTTTAAAATTGACTTTAACATGTATAAGCAGTGCATCTTACTCAAACTCTGGTGATTTTAATTTGATTGGAATTGGTAGGATGAAATGGAGCAGTGTGGACTTCTTCTTCTCTGATTTCAGGGAGTGACGGGGATGTCCCTGGTTTCTTCTGACTCCGACTGACCCAATTTTGTTTAACCCATTTCATGTTTTTGTCTTTTGGGAACAGGTTTTTGATTCTTTATGGAGATGGAAACAGCATGAATTGGCAGGGAAGAAGATTTCTGCAAAGATTCGAGGAACGTGGGATTCGGGTGTAGTCAAACGATTTTGATCCTTGTCACATTTTTTTTAGTAACTGTAGAGAAACTCCTCTTTCTTCTCCGAAAATTCCACTTCCAGTGATGCGTATTACAATGCTTTGTCTTTAAACCTGACATGATCTTTCCTTGTTCATTGAAACAACTTGTGCATTCTTCAAAGTTGTCGATTGAGGGTTTCAAGTTGTTTGTGACAAATGCGTCCAAATGAGTCAGTTTAAGAAACCGGATGGGGATTTGCTGATAAATGAAATTAGTTCGATTTGATAAAATTATTAACTCAAGTTAAACTCTGATTATAAAAAAAATTATAAAAAAGCACCAAGTTCGTTAAGTTTAAGACTAGGATGAGGCTGAGGTGAAAGTTTCCGGTTGTTCAAGAAATGTAAGTCTGTTGATATCACCTACTTCTGGCTCATGCATTGGCAGAGTGTACCGATTAATTGACACACGCCCCTTGGAAAATGGGAGGAGGCCAAGTGAAAGCGAGCATAGTCTCCGCTGTCTAGCTGAAATCCACCTTATTCCTTAGCACCTTATGCCATCCTTATAATCACAAGTTGCGATTCACAACAGACCAAACAAGCTCAAAACTAAGACTAATTTCCATAAGTGAAAGGTGTAAACAAAACTTTAATTTCAGTTTGCTCTAAATCGAAACTTGCTCCTCAAGGAGGTCCACCGTGGACTTTGAAATCCAATCAGAAATCACATCTCATTTAAACAAAGTCACGACTTAATTGATAAAATGTATTTGGGTAATGAACCATTCTTCCTCAGGTGAAAAACTCGCTCTCGCTTTCACTAAAGTAGAACCATGCATCATCCCTCTTCCAATTTAATTTGAATCGGAAGGCCAAGCACGTTCTGGGAATCAATTCTAACCTTCAGGGCGGATGGTCGATGATTATAATTTATATGAAGTTCCCTGCTCTCTCAGCTCCTTTCTGAATGGAATGTTTTCACTTGAAAACACGACGAGGGCGTGGGTTGTAGGTCTGATTTTTAGGTTGAAAGTTGAAAATAAATTCCCAAATGGGGGAGTGTTGATGGATGCTGGGACGGTGCTCAAGGGCTAATCTTGAATCCCATAAACCTCACATATTCCAAATTGAGTGAGGAAGGAGTAGACGCCTTCCTAACTGCAAGTGAAAACCTGTTTTCCCCAGCAGTAGGAGATAAATTGATCTCACGACGACAACGACGGAACCTTATGAACGAACACATGCAATTTGTGAGGAAATCAGGCCTTTTGAATTATTAAAAAAGTGTTACTGTGTCCTACGGTGACAATTCCAAACACAACACTTTATTAAGCGTCCCTGAAAGGCTGCACGTAGGGATGACGTACTAAAAGGAAGGTGGAAGAAAGCAGGTTTTTCATTAGTCGATTATAGTAGTCCACATTAGAAAGAAGTGAGGCCACTGACAGTGACTCTTAGAAAGCAGGACCTGTTGATGACGACGATGAGCAATTCAAGTCAAAAGTCCCATCGATAATCACGCATTTTCTTCATTTCCTTTTCAGAGTTCGTCCCAAGTGTCGGCGATGGCTCTTTCCTTCCTCGCCATTGTCCTCCTCCTTGGATTCATAGAGGCGGGACAGACTGACGAGCAGTGGGTTTCCTACGGTCGTGGTCCAAACACAGAGGTATGGACTCCAAATATGCCGGCTTCAAGATCACCTCGTGCTGGACAACGTCGCTATCACGTTCCTCCGCCACTACCGACTCTGAGGCCACCAGTTGGGCCGCCACAGTATCCACCCACTCGCATGATGTCCAACAGTGGGACTCAAGGGAACAGTGGAAATAGGAAAATCCCACTTCCTCCACAACCACGCTCTTCCCATCACCACGAACAACAACGGAAGGATTCCAAAGTCAATCATCATCAAAGGCCAGTTTCCCAACAACCTGGACATCTCCATGATTCTTGGCCAAAGACAAACACTCACCACCTCCTGACACCGGGTGGTCAACAGCAGTCCAAAACAGCAACTGCAAAGACCTGGCCGACTAAAATCCGGTTGTCCAATTCGGATCTTCGTATGTCCGGAGACGACCCAAAGAAGATTTCAATAACACAAGAGGAACTGGCCAAGTCTCACTTGTCGGCGCAACAAAAGGAGAAAATTATCCAAATGACGAATACCCTGACGAAGCTCTCTCCGAAGAAACCTATTAACGTTTTCATGCGACATGAAGGCATTGCTGCAACTCGTAATGGAGCAGATGTGGGTCAAGTGATCAAGAAATATGCAGGCTCGAGTAAAGTCCCATTCTTCAATGGAACGCTGCCAAATTCAAACCTCCCTTCAGTTTTCCTAGCACCTGAAGATACTCAACCACCTTACGGATACGGAAAGATCCCGATTCCTAGTTTAAAGAATAAGGAGAACAAGGAAGACTCGAGGCAGGATGACTCAACAATGCATCTTGTTCAGAGTTCACTCAAGGTTGGTCAAGGCCATTCAAACTCAAGGGCGGATATGTTCTTGGGTCCAGCAACTATGGCTCCACCTCCAGGCTATACCAAAGTCCTTCTGCCCCCGGGATCCTCTCCTGTGAAAGCAGATTCATACTCTTCAGGAATTGTACAAGATCCAAACACAAAGTCACTCAATGGTCTTTCTACTGATGAGAAACTAAGGATCATCCAGGCCCTTAGGGAGGGAAAAACACCACTGCTCAACACTCCTCAGAATGTAAATGGTGGAAAGTACCAGTACCAAATTGTCCAGGGACCACCACTTGACAACTCCTCTCCAGATCCACTCCGAATGCTCAAAAATATGCTTCCTCATGGCGCCATTGTTGAAAGTATTCAAAGTTTAGGAGGTGGAATGGACTCACTAGGTTCCGGTTCTATTGCTCATCCACAAGCTGTGAAGGCTCCCTTCTTACCACAGCAGCAGTATCCTCCAAGGACTCAAAATCAACAGCAGACGCCACAGGAAGCGTCATTTGGTGGAACCATTCAAAACTTCAGGCCTCACCAGTGGCCTCAACAGTCGCAACAACAACAGCGGCAGCCAGTTAATCAAAATAATAATCAAAACCAAGGGAATCGCCCACAGCAGCAGCAAGGTTTTCCTAATCAACAACCACCTAAATTCGGAGTGCAACCAGGATCAAATTATCGTCAACAAAACAACCAATTTCCCCAAGGACAAATACAGCAAGTCAATGGAGTCCGCCCACAACCTCAGTCCAATCCAAATGAGAAAGTGGTTGTAAACCCTGGGATCCAAATCTCTCTGCCCAAAGTTCAAGATGGAGGATTCAGTGAGAATGAATTGACGCGATTAATTGGGGCAATTGTGAAGCAAACGGAAGGTCCTAGTTCAACCACGCAAATGCCTTGGGCACAACAAAATCAAGTCCCACAACAGCAGTACACCCAAGTGCCACCGACGATGAGAAACCCAACGCAAGGTCCTTTCCAACAAAATGCTCAACAAAATGCTCAACAAAATCCGCAGTTCAACCAACAGTGGCAGCAGAATAATCAAAAGCAGCAACAGAGATTTCCCTCTCCACCGCAGCCCCAGCAGCAGCAGAATCACAGACCAACTCAGCAGGTCTCACAACAACCTAATCACCACCAGCAGAACCTGAATCAGCATCCAAATATGCAGCAATTTCCTCAAGGTCAGAATCAAAATCATCAATTCAATCAAGTCTACCCACAAGGTCAATTGACGTTACCCACTAATCAACCAACAGCATCGCTTTCACCGCAGCTTCAGAAGCAAACTTTGGTCTTTCCCGGTGGAGCTGGGCCTGCTCAGAGCCTCTTCCCACAACGAAAGCAACCACAGCAAGCTCCATCGTCTCAAGGAAATAGGCAAAGGCCACCTGTCCTTATCCCCCCTCCGCCATCGGCGAATCCACCACCACCGCCAACAGCCCCTCCACCAACTGAGGTCAAAGTGTTAGGATTCCCAATAAGTAATAACGTCCCACCACCTCCAAATCACCAGAATCACCAGAGTCACCAGAATCACCAGAATCACCAGGATCAACAGATTCATCAGACTTATCATGATCACCACAACCATGGCTCCCGTAAGCCAATCAGTTCAGAACAGAGTGACAATGGAATTCGGGACAATGGGGGGATGAAGCAACAGCAAACGAAGCCAAGGACGCCCCTGCAGACTGCACTTTCCTTCCTGGGAATCCAGTCTAGCACTCCGTCGCCGCAGGTCATCAGTGGCAAACCAATGAATGGATATGGACGAAGACGCCCGCCTCCCCCGCTTCAACAGCAGCAGACAGGAAGGCCAGATTCCGGCCAATCTTCCAACAATCAGGACCAAGAGGATTCTGAAAGCAGCGAATCTCGTGAAGTAGAAACACGGGATAAGCAGATGACGACAATTCTTTTGAAGCCGCCAAAGAACGGAAAAGGAGGTTCGAAAGAGCGCCGTCCACCCACCATTGTTATCCAAGGAGGTGATCACAATTTGCCCAATTTGAGGAGAATCATAACATCCCTTAATCGCAATGAAGAAGACAGTGCTTCCGAAGAAGGTGGCGATGGTCCATCGTCCCCATCTCCTCTTCCGTATACTGTTCATAACCCAACGCAACAGCAGCCTCAACTTGTACCGTCGGGAAGACCTCCTTACTCACCGCAACCAACACCGCATGCCCCAGTTCAACAGTTCAGCACGCCTCAGCCTTCTTATGGATATCAACATTCAACCCGGTACCCTACAATACCACCATTCCCTATTGCCCCAAATCACGTCTCCACAACCTCACCTCAGCACTATCCTACGCAGACGCCGTTCACCTTCCCATCTTCAACGTCAAGGCCACTGCTTCCATTCGTGTCATCCAGCCCATTCAACTTGGTATCCAGTCCAACTCCACAGACATTTCAATCCTCATTCCCATTCATTTCTTCCACTTCAACGGTCCCACTGCTTCAAAATACTGTCCGTCCGTTCATCTCTTCAACTCCTGGTGGAGCGATATTCCTAAACAAGCAGCCATCTTCGCCTGGTCCATACGTGATTCAAAGCTCCCAGCAACCTATCACGCTCATCCAGTCACAACCAACTGGAACAATCTTCACTGTGAATCCAATGGATCTCCATGCAACTGCAATTCAAAACGTGATTAGGCAGAACATGGGACTCCCTGCTCCTTCACCCACGACCTTCATCTACAATCCAAGTCAAGGGACACTGAGACCAGTCCAAGGGTTCTCACCTTCACAGCCTCCGCTCCTCAACCCATCCACTGCCACCTACCAGCTCGTGTCACCGACTAGCAGGCCGGTGATCTCCGTTGTGACACAACCAACCCCCATTACCACCACGACCACCACCACCACCACAACTACGACAACCCCACCTCCACCGCCGCCTAAGAAATCCTCTGCTGAGGAAGTGAGTGGGAACAAGTTACATCGGGAGGAAGAGAGTAAGAGGAAACTTCCATATGGGCATAAAACGTCGTCGAATGAAGGCAGCCGAGGGAAAGGAGACCGACACCACCAAGAAAAGGAGAGCAACGAAGGAGAAGACAAGGTCATCGAAAAAGTGAGGACAGAAGAAAAGATCATATGGAATGGATCTGTCCCTTCTAAAATCAGAACGCAGGAACGGACGATTATCCGACCGCATCAAACAGCTCAGAGCATACGGCATGAAGAGAAGGTCAAGTTTGATAAGGGGAGCAAATCAGACAAGTCCAAAGGATCGGACCGAGACAGGAACGAGGAAGATGGAGAATCTCTTTTTGATCATTCCCAGTTTGGAGAGAATTCTTTCCCTTCAACAACAACGACGACAGAGGAGCAGCCGACCACAACGCCACCTTCACGCCCGGCCAAGAACCAGACCGAGACTTCATTCTCTGAATTGCTCACATCTAAAATGCGTTTTGAGAAGATGAAGGAACAGTTGTACCCTCACCATCCAATTTATTCACCAAGTCCAGCGTCTATGGCAGGGTGGCCTCCGTTTGAGTCATTCCCGTTACAAGCATTTAGTGCTTCCACCACCACCAGTGAAGCTCCGACGACACCCAAGCTCTACGATCCCAATGGAAGGCATAGAGTTCGACCAGGGGATTTGATCAATTCCCAGAGCATGACACCGATTTCATCCATCACTCCTTCTTCATATGACCCCCATTTCCAACAATACTTGGAGAATCAGCAGCAACAAATGCAGTACGCCTACCTCATGTCCTCCACACCGCAGCCAATCATGTACAACAATGTTCAGAATAATCCGGCTGAAGGGCAGGTTAAAGACTCCTACCCATACCACCAGAGGAGCCCTGCGAATGCAAGGGTCAATCAAAGACAGGATCAAGTTGAACAAGGGTCACCAAATGAGAAACTTATATTCCTTCCGTCATCTACCGCTGGACCGAAAGAAGAGACAGGGAAGGATAATGAGCATCGTCTTCTTTTCTTCCCGTCCTCGAGCTCATCCCCACCAAGTGACAAACTGAGTCCATCTTCCAGACCGCAGACTGGAGGTAGGAGTAATCTGTTGGTTAGGATATTTTGAAATTGACTTTTGTTTTGCAGGTCTGGAGACAAAGATTAGTCAAGATATGGGTGTGATTGAGGACACTCCGATTTGGGAACCGTTTAGATCTTCAGAGCCTCACAGCACTAGCAGTACCACGAGCACAACTACTACTACTACAACTGAACCAACTACAACCACGACTACTTCCACAGAGCCATCCACAACTACTACAACCTCAACGACAACACCAAAACCTCCTCCGACTACAACGAAATCTACTACAACCACTCAGGAGCCAATCATAGCACGAGAGGATGATCGCTCTAGACCTAGTACTTGGCGACCACCACATTCTTACACCTCGACTTCCACTATAGTTCCACCACCACAGCCGATATCTAGTAATCATGATAGGACAAAAGTAGCGTCTCTAGGCGCCGGAACGCTTCACGCTATTATGGGTGGGATGACAATCCAACCTTCATTCAACAACTGGGAAGATACTTCACATATGCAGCCCAAAGACATCGGAGCTTCTGTCTTATACGCAGTCGCAAATGGACTTCCAATGCCATTGCCTCCACAACAACAGCCAATGCTCCTCCAGCCTCCGGCTCATTTCCAGAACCACATGCTAATGCAACCTGAAAATGGGATGATGCAGCCTCCTTTGTTGGTCCACTATCAAATGCCACTTCGTCACCCACTGCCACCAGAAACTACGTATTACAACATACCCCCAAATCCATCGGCACAACCTCAACATGATTATTACAATTACCAATGGGAGGGACATGGTCAGCAACAGGAGCAACATGAGCAGGAAGTTGTCACCGATGCTCCAACTACGACGCCGCGTGCCGATGAAGACAAACCAAGATACAGGACTAGATTCCGCATCCCTCCAACACATGCGCAGGAGCAGGATGGAAACGATCCTCAGAAACTCATCCCAGTTTACGTTCACAAGGGCAGGAGGCAAAGAATAAAAACTACTTCAACAACGACTACAACCGAACTTCCCAGTGACGAGTATGACGATGAGGTTGTCCCTGATAATAGGAATGCTTACACGAGTGGAGACGCGAGAGAAGAACCGAGAAATCGGAACGAGGAAGATAATACAGAGGAAGACAAAAGGCAAAGACAAGATGGTCGTCTCAAGCATCACCAACCACAAGCAGACAGCAGAGGGACTCAACATACGGAAAGTTACGACCCTTATATCCGGAAGCACACAGCTGAGGAATCTCAATTTGAGAACTCACACCCAGGAGGCGAGCCTGTTGTTCGATATACTTATGACTTTAGCGGTCCTCCCAACCATCAGAAGCAAGACACTACGCCGATTCCTCAGGTCAACGTGATCAACTCGAAGGATGACACGAGCGAAGAAACCATTTATGAAGTGAGAGTGAAAACACCGACTAGCACACCAAAAACGGTACCGACAAAGTTCACCAAGTTTGCATCCGGAAGTGAGGAGAGTGACGATTTGGATCTGAACAATGTTTACCATGCAAACTACTTTCAAATGGCTAGGACCACTACCTCTACCACTACGACGACGGCGAAACCCCGGAGGCGAAAGGGGAGTAGGCGCGCTACCACTACCACCACGGCTAGCCCTGAATTTGACGAAAGTGAAAGCGAGAGCGAAGAGAGTTCTGAGAAGCCACCAACAACGACTACGCCTCAATCCAAGCGACGTCGTCGCCCATCGCATAGAAAGGACCCAGCTGAGCCCAAACGCGTTCTTCCCCCGTACAAGTCCTCCCAGACTGTACACGATTACAGAAAGACGAACCAAAATAACCAAAACGAAGAGGAAATTGACTACCCTTCATCCCATGCGTTTTCACAACGGGCTCAAGTGCAGCCCCATGAGCAAAGGAATGCATTCTACGCAGTGACCAAACAAGAGAGTGTCGTCTCCCAACAGGGCTCTATTCACAACCATCAACCAAATCAGAATCACATTCAAGCATCATTGCGAAACTCTTATGACCTCGGGGATCGTACTAAGGCTGCTCGAGATGATCCATTACCACTAGTTGCTCACGTTGAGCGGGACATGTTTCTCCTCTCTTCAGAGGACGCTAATGGAAATATTCAGAAAGTCGACTTTGTTTCTGGTGAGGAAACGGACCCTTTCCGCTTAGCAGCACTTCCAAGCAGCCCTGAGGTTTCACCAACGTTCAAGAATGCTGCAATGTCTCTCCTCAACTCCAAGTCTGTGGTGAAGAAAACAGGAGCTACGATTGATTTTGTGAGCGATGATCTGCTCACATCCGTAATCCCAACGCAGCCTACGACAAAGCCTACGACCACTACGACTACCCCTACGACCACCCCTACGACGACGTCCACCACCTCCACCACTACTCCAAAGCCCAGTACGACCACCACTATCAAAGCAACTGTCATCACCTCATCTAAACCAAAAACGCCTAAACCATCGAAGAAAGTTGTGCCAAAGGTGCCAAAGGTGCCAAAGAAGAAAGCAAGCGGGGAGGATTACGATGATGAAGAGTTGAAAGCGATTCTGAAGAAACTTCAGACCAAGATCCAAAGCGGTGGGGGGCTGTCAGACTATGAGGACTTGGGATCAGCTATGTTGGATTACTACGATCCACAGGAGCTCTTGGAAACCATAAAGGAAAAGCCAAAGGTAACCACGAAGAAGCCAAAAACGAAGAAAACTAAAAAGAATAAGAGCAACAAGAAGCCACTTGCGACTCCAGCTCCTGCCAAGAAGGCAAAGAAGAGTGCAGATTCTAAAACAAAGACAAAGCAAGGGAGCAAACCAACTACTAAGAAACCAGTCATTACTAAGAAATCGGTCACCACTAAGAAGCCCGTTATTACCACTACAACTCTGAAACCTACCACCACCACCAGCACGACTACGACTGCGCCACCTCCTATTACAACCCTACCTCCAGTGACGAACCCGACTGTTGGTCAGAACAGTGTTGTCTCCTACGCCAAGGGAACTACAGAGTCCAATGAAATCACACCGGTTGTACAAGCAAGTCTCAACGCACCGGCATGGGTGAGACGTGCAGGAGATGACAATCCTGTCCCGCCTTCGTTAGAAAGAAGGAGAATTCGTGTCGTCCGTCGAAGACGACCTAAACCCCTGCCACTCCATGGACAGCCTCCAATTGAAGTTGAAATGGGCACACAAAGTCCCACCACAGTGGAAACTACGATGCTTCCCATTCAGAATGTCTTCCATAACACCTTTTCCAGTAGAGTGGGAGAGATCGAAGGTAATTTGATTTTACACTGGGGATTGATTGGTTGTTGTAAACAATTGTTTGGTAATGCAGGAGAACCAGTCCGTCGGAGACTCAAACTCGTTCGAAAAGGAAACCGTGCCCAGTGGAAATTAGGAGGGGAAGAAGAGCAGCAGCGATTAGTTCAGGAGACACCGCTCCCACTGGTAGCAGCTCCATCGCAGCTCAATGATGAGCATCCCGAGAAGTCTGTCCGGATGGAGTCATCAATGACAGTGGAGACTCGCGTCTGCGTCAGAGGAAAGTGTGAAATAGTGACAAAGAACTAGAGGAAATGACTGAATTAGAAATGCATCATCTGAACCCTAGCTAGCCATTACGTCGAGTGCAAGCGTGTGCGAGTCTCAGTTTGTCCTTAATTTATTTCCGTCCGTAGGGCACTCCTTTTTGCTGGAGTTTTGTAGTCCTTGAATTTGTTGGTGGTTGTTCTTATGGGTGTTTTTTTTTGTAAAATGTGTTTTAAATGTATAAAGGGTGGTCACAAACATTCCGCCTCGTTCCAAGCCATTCCCATCCCTAGACTTACCGCTATGTAAACCCCCATGCCCATTAATTTATATTCTCCGTTCCTTGCTCAGAGTTAGTAAATTATACGAAAATGATACGTTTGTAAAGCAACCTCAAATTAAAGTTATTTATTCTAAACAAGATACTTCCTACATTCCCTCACTCCTACGTTTACACGACTATATGTCAACATCCTTTCATGCACTCCGAAGACCACCGTCGATGCAGAGACTAGTTCCAGTAACTTTTCCTGCAAGTGGACTGGACAAGAAGAGAACAGCGTCAGTGATGTCTTTAGGTTCCAACGGTGTCTTCATCGGCGTCCTTTCGAAGAGTGTTCCTGCCTTGCTAATAAATTCCTCTGGAATGGTAGTCACCATTTCCGTTGCAATGAAGCTTGGACTGACGCTGTTGCAGCGGACGTTAAATTCAGCAAATTCAAGTCCCATGGCCATTGTGATTCGAGTCACGGCCGCTTTGCTGGATCCATAAATCCCACCACCGTAGAATCCAACTCTGTCAGACTGCCAAATAAAAAGGATTTTCACAGTAATTGCTCTACATGTAAAGTTTTGTGTCGTTACCATCGAACTCATGTTAACAATCGTTCCACCACCTGCGCCGACTCCCTTGACAAATGCTTGTGAGACACACAGCAACCCACGCACATTCACTCCCATCATGCTGTGAAGAGAAAGTTCAAAGCTTAAATTGACTTCAATGTGTAATGCAATTCTTACAAATCAAAATCCTGGGGTGTGACATCAATCAGCTTGGCCGGACGAAGGACTCCAGCGTTGTTGACCAAATGGTCTAGTGGAGCCAATGACCTCACAGCAGCTTCTGTTGCTTCCCAGTCAGTCACATCCAAGCAGAGCGTGGTGGCATTAGGCATCTCCAATTTCACAGAGCTCAAGAGAGATTCGTCTCGATCAATTACGTGAACCAAAGCGCCGTCATCATAAAATCGTTTCGCAATGTCATAGCCAAGGCCTAGAAATAATTCCAAGGTCAAAAGAGTCCAATTGGAATCAGATTAGAAAGGAAGCGTCACCTCTCCCGCCTCCGGTGACAAGAACGCGCTTCCCCGCAAATGATGAGTTTTGAAGAGCCATGACCGAATGAACGTAGGGTTCCGAATTGCGAGTATAACTGGGTTCTTGTCATCATTTCACATTTCATTAACATTCCAGAAATTGCCTTGAATTAAATCTAATCCTATAAACTCTCAATGACACTTTAAGCCCTTATCTCTCCAAATCCGAATCCTAATCAAGGGCTAGACCAATGGGAACACATTCCCATAAACTTATTGCCCCAGTCAAAGTGGAAACACGCGCTCGGTTTAATTAACTCCATATTGAACGCCAAGTCATAAAATAGATTATGGCAATTCAATACAATTTATTTCCCAATTAAGGCCTCTCAATTTACCATTTTACGTTGACATGCCTCACAAACTAAGCACACAATATAACCCCTGACGCTATAATTTATTTTTATAATTTGACATTCATAATTCTCTTGATTAAATATAACTTATTTTAATAATAAGCCTGACCAAGTACTCTCAGAGTAAAAGTGTACTACCAAAGGATTATGCAATTAATTGTAGAAAAATTAGCAGAATACTGAAACAATTGGCATTAGAATGACTAAATGACCTTTATCTGGATCCCCAAAAAGAAGGAAGAAAAGGAAGAAAATGCGATCGACTGCTGCGCCCCCTGCTCTTCTTTCTTCTTACCAAAAACGGAGGAGGAAAAGAGGAAAAAAATTGGTTTGAAAGCGCAAGCGAGGAGGAAGATGGGACAACAAGGCAAAGCTGGAAAGCTGTCGTTTTCTGTCGTTATGATTTATTATGGAGATTAATCAGTACCCACTCCAGCATTTCAATTAATCTCTCATGTACTGTCCAACGTTCAAAGAATGAACAAGAAAATTCTGCTTGGTTACTTTTGATCTGGTCCAAGTTTTAATTCCAGAAATGCTGAAACATAGCCTGCCTAGAGAAATACTCTTCCGGTTGAACTGCGATAATATCGATTTCAATTTTCAATACCGAAGCTTGGAATAACTAACGAAATCCCATGAATAAGAACACACAAGCTAGCTGAGCAGCAGACCCCGCAGCGTCTGAAAGGGCCATTTTAGCCCTGAAGGTTGTTGTAGGCACAGCCCTGAGGCTAAAATCTAGTGCATCCATTCCTAGAAAATAGAGCTTTAGCTGTTGACTCAACGTGGAGTTTATTTGACAATGTGAAATGACCCCAGCCGGGGAGGATGTGGTTTGTGGACTATGCTTCAGCATGTGTCACTTATGGATTTTACCAGTATTGTCTTTACAATTGAATCATCAGACCTTGGACATTATTTTAATTACTTTAAGAAAACCAGGGAACCAAGCCTTTACGCAAATTGAATTGGATACTAATGGCGACCATCTTTCACATTTTCTTGCTTTGTGGATTCCTTGTCGGAACAAAAGGTCAAGTGAGCATCGGGACCTGTAGTGACCTTGAAACTGTCAAAATAGCAATTCCTTCAGTCATCACAGCCTATTCTCGCTCTCTGAACTTTGCGTAAGGAATGAATCAGAAGTTGTTCCAATAATGTATCTTATTATCATTTGATAGGTTGGAATCCAGACCAATTACATGTGAGCATAAGCTTCGAATGGAGATTGTGACAGTAGTTTCCAGGAATAACACAAGAAAACCCCCGGGTGCTGTGTTTCTGAAGGATGGGACGCTATTAGTCAAGGATTTTTATTATTCCCCTATGGACTACTGCATTCAAAAGTATGAAAATGTTAAACCATATTCAATATCTCAATTCTGTTAATACCTTTGCATTTCAGTGTCAGGGAAGACGGATTGACAGTTGAACTTTGCCCTCATCCATGTGGGAATGACCAGCATACCATTTGTGTCCCAAAATGTTGTGACATTGACAAAACCATTGATATATATGGACGCAACTGCCAGTTCTCAGACCTACGGTGGACACCAATCGTCTATCAGTGGGACACTTACAGCACCTCTCTTCCAACAAGATTCCAAAACTCCTCCGCCATCTACAAATATGTAAATCGACGCATGCCCTGTGGCCTAAATAAAACTACCACCTGGACGCTTCGTAATTTGACACGATTTGGTATTCAAAATACTCAGTAAGGAATTATGGAAGGATGCTAAATGTATTTTCCGCTCCAAAAGTTTTCATTTCTTTTAAGATTTCGGTTCCTGGCGAATGGTTCTGCTCTGTATTTCAACAGTTCAAGATGGAATGTGTTGGAACCAGCTCAGTTCTGTGTGGATGGCATACAGAACTACGGCATGGGATTATTCTACACTGGAAGCATTCTGGATCAAGCTCTTCGGATTTGTCCCAACGACATACAAACTGGGACCAAGAATGTGAGCCCAGTGGGCAATCCTGGTGCTGTAAATGTAAGCAACAATTTCATATCCCTATGAAATTCCAGCTTTCAAGTCCTTCTTTTATGTAGATTTTCGTCCCTTTAGCTTACGGGATTATTATGCTCTGTTCCTGCGCACTCCTGTGCACAACACTCCTCGTTTACTTTTTGCTTCGGAAGAATCAAAGGTTTCACATGTGGGTTGTGGCTTCCTACGTGATTTCACTGCTGCTTCTGAACATTCTTTTTGGCACTTCGAATATTCTCAGTCAGCTTGGAACTACGAATGAAAGGATGACGGGAACTACAGCTTGCATTCTGATTGGTGCAGCTACACACCTCCTCATCCTATCCACCTTCATTTGGCTCACATTCATCAATCTCAACATCTGGTTCACATTCAGGTCTTTATTACAAGGGAATGTAGTAGCGTATCCTGAAACTGAAATTCCTTGCAGAACCCTCATTACGTCTCCAAGTCTGTCCTTACAGAGGCACGGGATTAAGCGATTTCTGCTCTTTTCAATCATCTCTTGGGGGTTGCCAACTTCAGTTGTCGTCATTGGTCTAATTCTAGATTACCTCAACAGGTAAAATAATATCCACATTTATAATACATTCGTATTACCACCTTGTAAACTTTAGGGTGCGCAACAACTTGAGGATATTTAGTCCCGGCTACGGGATTGGTCGATGTTTAATTTCTACTCGATCCGAAGGTGTGTATCTCTTCTACCCAATTGGACTGCTCATCGTATTCAACGCAGTCATCTTCCTCCTCACTGTTTGCCGGATTTCACTCTATCAGAAACTGACGACTCAACTCATTGGGAACTCAAGTGATCGACAGTGGAGACTGTAAGGCATGAATTTTCTGTTGTAAAATGAAGCTATAAATGATACTTTCAGGATTAAAATTTACACAATGTTGTTGATAACTGCGACAGTCTTGTGGTTGACTGAGTTCACTGCCTGGTACTTCCGGTGGGATGCTACGCTCTTCTACTGGATCCTCATCGATGCTCTCAATCTTCTCCAGAGTGTGTTAATCTTTATCATATTTGTCTGCCGGAAGAAGACCTGGGGGAACTTGGAAGAGAAATACCCCACAGTTAAAAGTAAGATTAAAATACAATCACACTTTTGTTTTTCTTGGTCATGGAATTGTGGTTTTGTAGAAGCCTCCATTTACTTCCGGGTGACTAAGAAGGAACCAGCGGAGAAGGACATTCTCATTTCAAAATCAAGAAACACTTCATTCACGATTCATTAATATATTAATCAAAAGAAATACTGATAGAATACTATAAATTATGAGAATAATTAGCTAAATACAGTTGGTTTATTCCATATGGAAGAGAAAATGACAAAGACTTAGCTCTGATAGATTCTGACCCAGTCTACTTCCATCGTAGGTTTCGTCCACGTGGAAGAATTCATTGGTGGCAAATGGTCAAAAAACGATCCCCCTACTCCCATGTTTAAAATGATTTTTGTCCTTTTGTCGAATGGCTGATTGCCACCAATGCAAGGGAGTTTGTCCTTATCCTGTGTGAACGTTCCGTCCGTAAGGGAAACCTCGTGAACCTTCTTATTGTCAAAATACCATTCTAGTTTCGACGGTATCCAAAGCACAGCGTATTCATGGAATTGAGAGCTCATGTCCACACCAGTCCTTGCCAGGATTCCATTTGATGTTAACGCGTCGTACCTTCTTCCCCAATGTCCAGTCACTTCGTACACTTTCGAATCGGAAACCTGACCACGATATTCCAGAATATCAATTTCCTCGTAGCGACATTCCTTGTTGATATGGAGGGTCCAAATGGCTGGCCATAAATGATCGCCGCGAGCAAGTCTAGCACGGATGACAAAAGCACCATAAGCAAAACCTCCTTTTTGTTGTATTCTTCCTGATGTGTATGATTTATTTTCCATTCGTTCTTTTTTCGCAGTGATTCTGAGAATCCCATTTTCCACTTGGATGTTCCTTCGAGTGTAGCATTGGAGGTTTCTAGGCCCATAGACTGGGGAAAACACAGTGGATTAGAAGCAGTAAATAAATAATTTCAATTGAATTTGGTTTACTTTCACTGCATCCTTCTTGGTATTCCCATTTAGTAAGGTTCAAAGAATTCCCGTTGAAATTATCCTCAAAAACTATTTTTCCATGCCATGCTAGGCAGTTGAAGGAAGTTGTAAACAGGAAAAGGGAGATAGGGAGATGCATGTTGTCAGTAGACTGTGAATTTGATCCATTTGCCTATTTATACGAAGGACATCTTCATGACAAGTTGATTGAATTATTACTCTTCAGTGGGAAATGGATCATGGAAAAGAGCTCAAGGTTTTTCTGGAAAACTGGAAAACAAACTCACAAGGCTTTTCCAACTGGAAAATAAAGTTTTGATGTGGTCTGAAGATGATTAATTTTAATTGACAGGGAGCAATATTAAATTAATTTTTGACTAAAACTACTTCCCATTGCTTCAAGAAAATATTGTGGTGACATTTCTATGAATTCTAATGCGTACTTTTTACCCAATGAACTCTGACACATAAACTCAAAGCTGAGGTTTCATTTTCACATAAAGGAAGTAATGTAGGATGGTGAAATCCAAGGAATTGGAAGAAACTAGAGTTTCCTCATCAGTAGTTTTGGTTCTAAAACCAAAAGTGAAACCATTTTGAATTATTTATTGTCTCTGTTGAGTAGTTCAGATATGCGTTCCTTATTATGCACAATAATCCTCACATTCTTTCAACACAGCCAATCCCAGTCTGCCGTGCTCTTGTCAACACTACCAAGATGTTCTACATCATCCATCGGAGTCGAATACAGCCACGTCCACATCCCACCTGAACTCATGGCAAATAAAAACAAAACAATGTTCCGGTACGAACAAAAACAATTTAAAAACGAATGGAAATTAAATTTTGATTTCAATTCCACAGTTTGGTTGAACAAAGTCTTTCTTGCAAAACCATTTTGCACAATGTCAGCCTCCCTGTACTTCCACTTGATGAACCGGATGAAAACAATGAGCAAGCAGAGCCAGAGAATAGATTTGAGCCCAGCGGGGTTCTGAGGTACGAAGCTGGGAACTATCGGAAGAATGAATTCTGCATTCAGAGGTATATTTGTGCCATAGGGAATGACACTTGTGGTCTCATTTAGTTTCATAATTTAAGTATCAATGAAGTGGAAGTGGTGATTGACCTCTGTGAAATATCATGTTCTGATCCACATGGGAAGATATGTGTTCCTAAATGCTGTGGTTGGGGTAAAATGCTTCACTTTGGGAACGAGAGCAATGTCAGTTGTGTTCCGATGGGCGACAATGGAATCCCCTGGAGGCCTAATGTCTACCATAATGATAAAACAGGGCCATGCTTAGAGACTAATAACAAAAGCTCAGCCTGTATTCATCGCGGACTTTCGGAAGATATCTTTCACTACCAGAACATCTTCGCTGGATGTCCGAACGATGATAACTACACCCTGGACAGAATTGCGTTTGACGACACGCCGTAAAATTCATAGTGTATTTTGCACGTGACTATTTGTAATGAATGATGGTTTCAGATTTGCATTTACACGGGATGGTTTCTTGCGTTGGGAAGAGTACACGTTCAGTTTCACTCACTTTTGTCTGGATGGGTTGGAAAAGGACTCGCTATTCTCTGGAGAACAAAAACACGCAGCCTTAGCTTGTCGCTGTGACATACCGGATCCTTATGTGGGAGTAAGTACTCATTCATCATGTACTGACGCCGTTTTACTTGTGGTCCTTTTGTTTTCTATCGTCTAAAGTCTAATGTCTAAAGTTAAAATGAGGGTAAGACACAAGAGATGTCCCGTAGACTGGACGGCAGGGTCGTTTCTGTTTCAGCCATTTTTCTTAGTATGCCGCACACGTCCAACATGAAAAATCTTTATTTTATTTTTGAAAACAGCACAAGGACAAGATTGAAAGGTTCTACGTCGCTGTGATGTTCATTTCAGCATCGTTTCTGCTCATTACGGTTGTCGTTTACATTCTAATTTGGGACAAGCAGAACATACACGGGTGGACAGTCTTCTCTCTTTCAATCTCAATGGGACTCATGCTCGTAAGAGACATGAGACATAAGTTAACTTGAGTTGTTAAGTGTTCTGAATATGCAGACATTCTTGGGTGCGGCACGTATCATTGGTTGGTATCATGGAAGGGAAGTATCTGGTTCTCCAGAATGTGTGTCAGTTGGTGAGATTATTACATAAAGGTTAATGTTAATCTGACTAATCTCTGGTTTGAACACAGGCATTATAGCACACTTTCTATTCTTGACGACATTCAGTCTCCTCACCTGTAATGCAAACATACTCATCAACTAAAGCATTAAAGTACCAACATAAATTAATATCTGTTTGACTAGGTTTATCCTTTGACCTATGGTGGACTTTTAGGTGAGAAATGTTAACCAATACATTATGCTTACATTAGTACTACATTGTTCTTAATACGTAGGAGTCTTGCCCCGTCCATCGGCAGGTCTAAAGGGATTCTTCGTTTCCGCATGTACTTGCTCTTCTCACTTGGTCTCCCTTTCATTATTGTCGCCGCAGGATTTGGAATGGACTTGGCATACGGCGGGTACGTTCAAAAATTATTAAAGCGTTTAGACTGGCATATGATGCTTTGCACCTTAGGATACCACGGCACAAACGAAAGAAATTTGGAGTCATCATTCCAGAATATGGGATTGACACGTGTTACATTGCGGACAAGTATGCACTCGGTCTGTACGTTTATTTGCCTGTTGCGATGCTCCTATTGGCCAATTTGCTGTTCTTCCTTACTACGATGTGGATCATGTACCAGTACCACAAGAATACGAAAACCGCTCGGAAGAATTCGGCAAAGCAGAAGCAGACGTTTTACTTGTTCATGAAACTGTTTTGTGTAATGGGCGTAACATGGACAGTTGAGGTATTACACGGGAATAATAATAGAAGCAGTTGACTTTGTGTCTTAATTGTAGGTCATCGAGTACCTCAGCAGATACAACGATGACGAGAGGGATGCAGAGATGTGTAGAATACACAGGCCTCCAGGTTAAAAATAAACCAAAAGTCTGGAAGATTTCGTTGAATTCGTTGAATTTAACAGACTCCGTCAAGGGAAAGTATAATTGACTAATCTGTTTTATTCAACGGAGGATTTGTTGAATTCAAGGGACCCTTCAACGGAATCTTCCAAACTGGAGTGAGGAGTACTGAAAGTCCAAATAATTGTTTTATAGGGATTGGATGGATCATAACAGACGCCTTCAACATTCTCCAGGGAATTCTGATCTTTCTTATTTTCGTCTGCAAGAAGCAAGTGATGCTCCACCTTAGTCGGAGACATTCTCTCCTCAGAGGCAAGTTCCGTGTTGTCCCTTCAGCTTCAAATCCCCAACCACACCAGTCGAGTGTGAAACAAGAAGCATCAGCCACTCAGTTAACAACCCCCAGTTCTCAACCCCTTCCATTTGAGTTGAACAATTTAGAAACCACTTCCGCCAGGAATGAACTGTAAGGAATGTTCCAGGAAATAAATTGTAAGCAAGGGTTTGGTTTTGTTATTTTCCAGCCATTGTGTCACCCATCTTCCGCCTTCCATGTTGTAAGCTCAATCAACTGGACCTGGAGGCGCCCAGTGGCAAGACAAACCAAAGCAGTATCAGCATGCGAACTTACACTCCGCGCTCCCAGGAATCAACATCAGTCGCAGAATGAATCAAACCACGACGGAAATGGATGTGGATGGGTTTATTGCTCTCTTTGACTGACCAATCACATTTCACTATGTGCCAAACGGTTATGGTTTTTTTAGTCGGCAAGATCAAACTCCGAGTTACGATATACATTTACGCTTCCATTTGGCTTTTACCGCAAACATTAAATTAAATTTTGGGCTCTACTTCTTTGTAATTGCTGTATGTTGCGAGATCGTTGAAATCGTCTGTAAATAAGATCAGGGAAGAAGGCCAGGACGGAAACTAATATTAAAACGCACCAGAACTCAAATTGTGACAGCAGAGGAAAGTATACGTACTTCAACGCTCCGCCTCCCACCCTGAAACATTAGAACAACATTAAATCAGGGTAATTTCCATCTGAATTGACATCTGTCCTTACGATTTCAAAACTTCCGAGCTAAGAGAGTAGAATAGAAAAACGGATCCATAAGAGAGAACGTGGACAAGGAGTGTTATCCATGTAAAGTAAATTGTGTCTGTGGCTACCTAATAACGGAAAGGAATACACTTTAAACTAAAAGTATTTTGTACAACTTGCAAAAACACTACCTTCATATTTGTCACTGCGACCACAACCCCATTTAGAAAATGACTGAACATTCCCCAATCCATGAGAGCAAACTGTGTTGGCCAGATGAAGCGTGGAAAATACCATATTAGAAACACGTGCCAAAGGAGAATGGAACCCCACCATAACGTTGACCTCAGGCTCAGCAGAGCGTTCCCTTTAATTTGCTTGTAAAGGGAAGGGTCCATTAACAATTCTTCTTTTGATTTGGGTTGATCTGATAGGCCATAAACTGCGATTGGGACCGAGGAGAAGAGCATGGCGAAGCACATCATGAATGATGAGTGATACACCGTCTGGAATAAGCAGTGCAGTCACTTTTAGTATTGACTTAAATTAATGTTCATGAATAGGTAACACATACATGCCCAGAAAATCCTGAATCAAATCCATAGAGAAATTGAGGAATGACGAAGACAAGTTGCCTATAGAAGAAGTAGCTGACGACATTTGAAGATCGATAGTAGTACCAATGGCCATGAACAAGAATAGCTTTGGCCAAATGCTTAAACTTTGGAACTGCAAAGTCCGCTACGCGAGCTGCTTGGCGTCCTTCTCGCCCAACAATTCCTAAAATGGTAAGATTTTATGCATAACGATTTAACAACTGGGCTCCATTAGTTTCAACTGCCTTGGTTTTACCTATTCCTAAGTGCGCTTCTTGAATCATAGCAACGTCATTTCCACCATCTCCGACTGCACATGTCCTGCTATGCTTGCCTTCCTTGGTCGACCTGATCAGCTTCACCACCTGTTGAACGATGATTGGTTGGATTCAAACTCTCAAGGAGAATGACATGTTTAAACCTTACCTGAGCCTTTTGCAGTGGAGCCATCCGGCAGAAAATGACCTGGGAAGATGCTAACGCTACTTCCGCTAGGAGGTTTGGAGTACTGAGGAACGCAACACCAAATGTAGAACCGTCAATCACGAGTGTAATCTCAGGGCGCCCAAGAACTTCCTCACTATACAAGTAAACTTATGTCAAACAATTTGTTGCAATTGCTCAAAGGGTTCCACTTAGAATCGAGTACTGACCGACACTGCTTCAATTTGTCTTCCAATCCGGCTACATCCACAACATCAGCAAGCGTAATCGTATTTCCAGAATTCGGCATGAGTCCACAAGACTTGGCGACGTTAACGGCAGTCTCTAGTTTGTCCCCAGTCAGCATCCATATCCGAATCCCCGCTTCCTTTAAAGACCAAAGGGTTCTTGCCACATCTTCCTGCAACTCATCTTCAACAGCAGTGACACCTAAAATCCTTAGGTTGGATTCAATCTGTCCATAAAAGGACTGCAGTTCACTTGGCTTCCTCCTCAAACTGTCAATTTTCTCCATGATTTCTTCCAGTTGTTGACGCGTGATTTCCTTCTTGGCAAACACCAGCGTTCGATATCCTTTCTATAAGTATTTGGTGTAAGATGTAAAGTATTTAAACATTACGACTGCAGCTTCTTGCTTACGTTTGCGAATTTGTTCACATGGTCAAAAGTTTGCTTCAACATCTCCAGATTTGAATTTTCCTTACAATTTGGCAACAGTGTAGATTCAGCGCCCTTTGTAATAAGGAATAAGCGCTGCTCTTCGTCTTCAACGACAACTGACATAGCCTTCCGATCTGAATCAAAACAACATTAGTCAGATTTATATTACGTATCTTTGGACTGTTAAATCTAACCAGAGTCAAATTCCAAAACCAAATGCCGTGTGAATCGTTTCTCATTGGTTGATTTCATAATCAATTGTCCGTTTGTATCCTCTCCGATGAACGAAACTCCGAGGGAGTGGGCGGTTGAAACCAACACTTCTTCGTCCGGACTTGACCCTTGGTACTGCATTTGACTTTGATTGGGAACAGCGAGTACAGTGTGACAAAGGGCCACTGACTCCAGAAACTCCTTATGCGCATCTGACTTCAAGTTTATTCCAGCCTCGTCAACTTCCTCACCGGCAATAGAGGCAGCGGCGAATTTCAAATTGTTTTCAGTCAGCGTCCCCGTCTTATCTGTGAGGATGTAATTTATTTGTCCAAGCTCTTCATTGAGGTCGGATGTGTTGCACAGAGCCCTCTCGCCGGTCCGTTCACATCGCATATCGTCGTCCCACTCAAAGAACTTGCCTCCGCCAAATTTGAGTATTTCTGGAAGCAATTACATCCTACATATAAGCGACTTGTAGTCTACTTTGGAATTTTGCAGCCGTCCTTACCAACTGTTACGGACAGTGAAACAGGGATCACGTAGCTGAGCAGGATCAAGTAAAGGAAAGCTGCAATTACACCTTGCAAGATTTCTGAGTCTTCATCCTTAGGCAAATACCAGGGATTCTCTGAAGCCAAAAATATACACTTGAGCAATGTCTACAAAGGCCAATTAAATCCGCTTACCCAGTTCTGTTAAACTCTTCATCCTGTAAAATAGCCCAAGTGAAATCCCGCAAAAGATCGCTAGGATTCCGAACATGCAAAAAACAATGAGGTTTATAGTTCTGAAAATAAATCCAAAGGCTGTTGAAACTGGAATGGGAATTAAATATTTAGATTTCCTTACCTTTCTAATATTGAGAATTTGTTGTTGTGCAGCATTGCAGAGTTGAGTGTAAGCCTTGTATCCTTCCCAGTGTAGATGATGCACCCATAAAGTGCTTGGCAGCTTTTGACCGTTGTCCCGCGTAGAAGGACGTTGTCCATTGTGATATTGGTTGGCTTGGCATTGGGAAGAGACAGGATTCCATTGAGCTTGTACAAATCAGCATTAGGCTGGTCGTATTCAATGACTATTTTCGCTTCCCTTAGTTTTGGACCATAATCTTCCACTGTTGAGAATTTTGGAAGATTTGATGGAGCCAGTCGAAGCTGTAAATCAGTAATCGAGATATGAAGGAATAGTTTCATGAACATTTTGGCAAAACAATGTCCAACCTTCCTGCATGGCTCCCCGTCTAAATTGGCTGTTGTGATTTCACACCTTGTCATAGCGTTTCCATTCGAACAGATTGAAGACAAGTATACCAAATCCGCTGGGACATCATCCTCTTCCTTTAGTTGCACTATTTGGCCAACTCGAAGTTCACTTGCTTTCAGTTTCTAGAAATAGATACAAAATAATGATCCAATTGGTCAATCGAGAAATAATAAATCTAGAAATAATTTAGCTTACAGTGATGTTGCCATTTTGATTTAGAATATTAATTTTCCTCCCATTGACTCTGTTATCGGCCTTGTGTCGAAGCCAATCTTCGTACCCTTGCTTTCCCGAACTGACGGCGATGATAACAGCGAATGCTGCAATGTAGGCAGTGGGGTCAGTCGGAACCAAGTCGCCCAAGGCCAGCTGGAAAGTGATTGTTTAGTATTCGTTCAAAGCAGAAGGATTTAATTATTGTTAGTTGACTGACCTGAAGTATGATTAGTGAGAGGAAGAAGAAGTTTGATATTCTTCTGAACTGTTCGTAAAGCACTTTGGGCAGGAAGGTCAACAGCGTGTACTGAAATCAAAGTCAAGTCAACTCTTCAGCTGAGGTCACGACCTTTCGAACGGAGGTTTTGGACATTGGTTTTTAGGAGTTTAATAAGTTCCCTCGCTTTTTTTTTCTTTCATTTCTCCTGCGTCCACTAACTTACAGGAAGTGCAGAACACCAGAATGACAGGAATATAATAAATGAACAAACTACAAGTCTATAAAACAAAACAAATTACTAATTGCACAATTATATTCCAATTCGATCTGTCAAAGTGATAACCAGAAAAACCGAATTGTTTAAATAATCTCTTTTTATCATGAACAATGAACCAGTACCACCAGAACATTTCAATTAATTTTGGAAACAATCAACTAAAATGAAAGTTAATTGGCAAAGAGAGTATAAGATTGTACAGAAAATGGATTAGTAATATTTTCCCAGCTTTCTTTACCATAGCGAGCGAAGCGATAGCGATAGTCATAGCCATAGCGAAAGTCTCAACATTTGAACCCCTCTAACGCTTTAAAGAAAGCTCGCTGCATCAAGCCACTAGCATATTCATGATCAGCGTAAGAAACTGATTCGATTGGACATACTTTTGGGTAGAATGTTCAGAAGGGTGGATAATAAAGTTTGTAAAGTGCAAAGTTTAGAATTTTTGAACATATTTAATTTTGGTTCTGCACTTTCTGTGAAAAGGTTGTCCCATTCGTTGGTGGGAAACAAATGACAGAGAAAAGAAACCCTTTGGAGAGTAGTGGCCTCTGGCAATGTTATTTATTCCGCTTACCTTCGAGCCCTGAACCTTGAAGGGCCTCTTTTGCTATCGTTTTTATGCGTGGGAAAGAGCGCAAAGGGTCCACTACCTTCAACTTAAAATCAATTTCAAACCACGTACAATTCGTATTTCGTATTTCAGCTGCTTTTGGAGTAGTGACATATTGAGCATGTTATATGGTACATAGCTTACCCTTGAAGTGACAATTTCATTCCGACAGGACGGCACAAGGTCACGGCATTTGTCAACTTCTCCATTTTCAGGAAATATTGTGACTCGTCTCCAGGTACTTTCGTTCATTTTTTTTTGAATAACTCGGTACTTGAAGGCAGAAGGTAACTAACCCATTTTACAACGTGCATAAATTCCTCATCTCAATACCAAGTATCCGAACTGATAACCGTCTGATACCTCCCACTAATCAATTGATATGATAATAAAGTACTTATCCTAATGGTACTATCTTTAAATTGATTTACGTACATAAACCACATATGGATTGAAATATTAACTTGAAGGAGATGAACGAGTGGAACATGAATAGAGAGTAAAAATCACATGTCACGAGTGGTCAGCAAGGGGTCAACGTTGTAGTTGTTGACTTTAGGACTTGGATGAATCATTTCATTCACCTTTGATCATAAATAGGAATGAATGAGTAAATCCCACTTGTCTACACAATCGGAATTACACATTCATTCCTTACAATAAAGGATTTCATAAAAGTAACAAAATTCTAGTGTACAAGTTTTGTAACTTTGTTACAATAATAAGTTTACTTAGCTCGTCCGAGGAAGTAGAACCGGAAGTATTAGACTACCCGGACAAATGTGTAACCGCAGGGCTTCAAACCGCAAAAGCAAATGTAGCAAAGGAAATACTGCACGGGAATTGACATCCTGTGCAAGGACTTTCGTTGCCACTTTGAAATGAACCCAAATTCTGCTTCTGTGATGGCTCAATTCATATCCTTGTTACTTTGGATTTTTCAGTTTCAATTGTTGGTAGTTCATGGGACTGTTGTGCAGAAATGCCGCGATGCATCGCCGCTACTGGCTGATAACCAGACATTCACGATCCCTCGTCGTTTGTCCACCACTGGGGAAGAATTGATCTACAGGTTTGTTCTACTAGTATTTGAAATCAAGTCCAATTCCTTTTACTTTATTTGGATTTCAGCTTGACTAGATACGAAGTTGGCCATTGCCCTGCAGGCAAAACGGAAGTGGCAAGAATATCCCTTGACAAGCTTGTCGAAGAAGCATCAGCACCAGTCTATCAATTCAGCCCAATTGGGCATTTAATTTTGCCAAGCAATACAAAGTCGCATTTGCAAATTATAACAACCAGAGATTTTTGTGTGCGTGACATCAGGTACTCAAACCCATTTATCCTAATATAAGGATTAACACTAATCCTTGCCGTAATGAAAAATTTTGTAGCGAAGAAGATTTAACCGTCGAAGTGTCAACATGTCTCGTAAATTGCACCGGGGTGGGCGTAGCTTGCATTCCAAAGTGCTGCCTTGAGCACGAACTCTACAATATAACATCCGACAAATGCGTCCCGGGGAAACGAAAATGGACACCACGTATTCATCAACCGGGAATAGCGCAAACAGGTTTTGAGCCAATTCACTACACTGGTCCAATTGAGCTGAGAGTGCATGTCGTTCCTTTACTGAAATTCTGCATTCACGCTATCGACTCGGGTTACGCTCATGTTACGACAGGAGAACATTTCCTGGCATCGGACGATCCTGAATACCCTGACGAACTAGAGTGAGTCCAGCCATATTCCTAAATACTATCCACAGGTAATGCAATTCATGTTGTTTTTATAGACTAAGACTTTTGTCAAATGGAGAGCTGTGGACCAAATGGCGCACTGAAAGTGTTTGGGCAAAGTATGAACTGGAGGGTTGGGATGTGTGTCTAGATGGTGACAGTGAGTCAGGGGAAAATGTCCTGCTGGATTTGGATTGCAGAGGTAATTTTGTGGTTTGTCTTTGTCATTTTGTCCAATTTATAAAGATAGATTAACCAATTTTGTAGAGACGGAATCCAATCCTTTGGAAAGCGAGGAGAATAAAGCGTGGATTAAGGTATAATCGGGAATCTACCAATTCGTCAAGCTCACTCTTTCTTTTTCTCAGGAATGGATCAATTTGATCCATGCTATTATGATGGTGCTGAGCTCTTTGTTCCTTCTGTTCTCTATTGTCATCTACATCGCTCTTTGGGAAAAACAAAACACGCACGGCTGGACTGTCTTTTCATACATTGCTTCCTTGTTCTTCGCCTACATATTTCTCGCCATTTATAAATTCACCGCTGCGAGTCGGAAGCAAGCAATTGCCTATTCCTACTTTGGATGTAAACTCAACGGTATGAAACTCAATGATGAAATAATGGAGTTAGTTTTGCCAGAATGTTTTAATTTAATTCCAAATTGCAGGGATATTGGCACATTTCTTCTTCGAATCTGTCTTCACATGGCTCACAGTCATCAACTTTGACATCTGGTGGAAGTTCTGGTAACACTCATTCAACGCATGCTCGTAGCCCATCTGACTAATTGACATGTTAATTACAAAGGGATTTAAAATCCAAACCCATCAAAGCCAAAGAATTGAAGCGGTACTTGGCCTATGCACTCTTTGCATTTGGAATCCCATCTCTTATCATTCTCATCGGTCTGATTTTGGAGCAGAACGGGCAAGCAACTTTCCTAATTTGAAAACATCAAGTTTAATTAAATCCCTTGCTGTCTCAGATTTGGAGCAAGGCCGGGTTATGGGAAGAATATGAAGTGCTTTCTCCAGCACGGGGCCCTTGGTGTCTACCTCTACTACCCGGCCGGAGTCTTAATTGCCCTTAACCTAATATTCTTCGTGTCCACTGCTGTCAAGATCTACAACCATTTCAAATCCACGACGCATGTGCACGAGGAAAAGGCTCAACAGGAACTGGAATCGTAAAAACACACTTGTACTCTGTGCAATTGAGAAAATGCTTAATGTGGTGGTTTTAGGTGCAAAGTTATTGTGAAGCTGTTCGTGGTTATGGGTAAGCAACTACAATTAATTATTGTTATTCAAAATCAAATTAAAGGTGCACCGATTTTCATTTGCTTTCACAGGAGTGACTTGGGTGTTTGAACTGCTAAGCTTTGTGTTTGACAACAACAAAATGTCAATTCCATGGACAATCTTCTGGGGTTTGTGCGACTGTGCAAACATCTTGCAAGCACTTGGGATCTTTTATATTTTCATTTGGAAGAGACTCATCCTCACTCAACTCTGGCAAAAGTATCCATTTCTAAGACGTACGTACGTGTCACGGATAAGGTCTGTCATTTGAACATAATCAAAACGAGTCTTTCAATCTTCCACAGCGCTCCTGAAGCCATTGAAAGGGTTCCCAGGATGCAAGAAGCGAATTGACTACAGGTCATCCTCCCGTGTCACAACAAAATCTTCCAAAGGAGAAAGCGTGAATATGAAAAGTAAAAAAGAAAGGAGTCGGAAACTTTCTGAAAGCGAACAACACACGACTTTCGAAACCATTGAACTCGCTTAGTCATTTTTAGAAGGGGATCTCTCCAGGTCAATTTATTTCAACCCAAGTGACATTCCTGTGCCATAATCAATTAAGAATAAATGCTCCACGTGGTTCTTCATCACCCCTTTCGATTGTTTTCAGATAAACGTATTCTTCGCTCCTCCTGATATCTGACTGTCACTCTTTGAGGAGGCACTCATTCCAATCTTGCCAGTATAATTCCTTCATCCGCAGAAGGTACTCTTTCACATTCTGAAGTTCACCTGGAATTCAAAAGTATTCATCAGTGCTGATAAAGTAAACACCAATGCATTCCCTACCGTTCAGAATCTTTTCATATGGTGAATAATATAGTCCCCACATGGCTTGTGATAGTTGTCCGAAAATGGCAAAGTCATCTTGGCAAGGCCGAGAGCCAAGGAGGAACTTTTTGTCTCCCAGGAGGCTTCCGACTGCCCGCATGTCGTCCAGCATGAAGGCGATGAATTGCTCTTTTTCAAATCGAAGTATTCCATGTTGCATTGCTTGTTTTCTAAAGATTCTGCGCATCATTATTCTGAACAGAAATGGTGGAAGGGGGAGCTTCTGTGACATGAGTTTGTAAAAAGAATCTGAGCCTTCAGGCCATACGAATCGCCAAATGGGAATGCACCTTTAGAACAGAGTTTAGAACGGTTTCAGTTTCTGAATGGTTTCTTTCGGATGTCTTACCAGAACCAACGTTCTTCGAGCATGACGCGAACAGAGCGGGCGACAGCCAGTTCCTGATCCTTGAATCCCTCGTTAAAATCCTTGTTGTATTTCCTAATGGGGATATTTCATTAAGTAATCTGGCTGTAGTCAATGCATGTGGTTCATTACTTGGAGAGAAGATTCATGATGACTTCGGAGTCTGTAAACTGCTGTCCATTCAGACTAATCCAAGGGGATTTGCCACTTGGCCCGAACGGCATGCTGTCGTCAATCTGCAAAAATATTCACCATTTCAGACCAACATTCAAGCTTTCCAAATTCCTTGTGTCCTACCTCATATGGAATTTTGGCAGCTCTGAGGAATGTCAGCAATTTTAGGACAAAAGGCGATGCATTGGGAATTGTCTTGGAAGTCGGGAAGCAGTGAACAGTGACCACATCCCGGGCAGACGTCTTTGCATTCGCCCTAAAACATTTCCAATTTGAATTAATTTCTCTCGAAAGAGTTTAATTTTGTCAATTAGTCTCACAAAGCGTTTTGTCTTTTCCTCCTGTAAATGAAGTTCCCAGTGAAATACGCGGCGGCCACAAATAAGAAAACGTAGAGAAGATTAACACATGAGCAGTCCATGTTGCTTCTGTTCTGATTAACTGTGTTATAAGGATTCCCTTCCTGTTGAACTTTTAATGCTGACTGCGGTCTTATAATTGATTGGCAATTCGACAAAGTGGCACTCATTTTATACTCTGGGTGACGACATTCCCCAGGTTGATGGAACGAAGTCCATGTAGAAATTAGACAAATTGGTGGAGGAATCTAATTTTTTTTATTTAGCCAGTGTGCAAAACTGGACGAGAAGTGGCCATTAGCTCCAGTCAATCATCATTAACACTTCCATAGGCTCACTTGAGTGGGATTTTTCAAGTAGTGCTTCTGCCATGGACACACTTTTTGCATCCCTTTCATGAAGTGATGATGATGACACGAGGAATTATTTTCTGAGTTTTTGTTACCCAATTTCCAGTAGTGCGTTTTGTGAGAGTATGAATTAGTAATTTGCACACGATACTTTTGCACACGCTATCGCAAAGTGGCCTCTAAAGAACTAAACATGACTTTCACAATTAGGGGGACACCTCGTTCTCGAGCACATTTCCAATACCCATAATTTATGCCCAATCAGGTCAATGCAGGTAATCCTTAGTTGTAATCAAGTATCATTCTCTGCAGTCCTCTTGAGGTTTACTATTCTGTAGGCAAACTCACTGACGCCCTCGAAATCCGGAAGATTGACGACATAAATTGAGGAACTTCAAAGTCAGCTAGGGTTCACAGGTGAGGAGTTCAAATGGCAATCAAACACCAAAATGAAATAATGTAAAATTATAAGCATGTTATTCTTTCTCCCCAAATTGCTCCCTCCGTGAGGTATTGTATGGAAATCCACTCGACAAGGTCAGTGGAGATGAAAACAGGATTGATGAATAATTAAGCATATCTTTGTTTCTATGTATATTCTTCAAACGTGTTTAGGCACGGCTTCAATTTGAATTGTTTATCAGTGGCGCTTCCGTGATTGACAGAGATCTTCCTCTTCTAATGAATTGCAACTCTTTTCATTTACTTTGTGTCAATTGTTTGATTCCACCGTGAAGTCACATATTTAGAAATGAAACTACCAATTGGATTTCTGTTGATTTCTGTAATGTTTTACACTGTGCAGGGCAATGAGCTCATTGTCGTAGTTTCCAATTGCGTCACTGACGCAGGGAACGCTGATGTCAAAGTGCCAAGCCAATTTGTATTTGAGCATGCAAATAACTTGACTCTTCGGTAATGAAGCTTTTGTTGGAAATATTAATTGCATTGTATTTAACATTATTGCAGCATTGCTGGCTCAATTAAGGACGACTGGTGCCAGGATGGAACTCGTGACACAGTTTCAGTTCATCTCTCTAGGAAACCGGACGAATTCCTTGAGCAGGGGCGGCCATTAGTTTCAGCTAGTGAAGGAGACGACCCGTCATTTTATTTTGGAGTTGATGGAAGCATCCGTAGGAATGACCAGTTACTTCAACCACACGATTACTGCGTCAATCTGTGAGTTTCAAAATAGTACTAGAGTGTAAGAAATAGTCAACTTTATTTGTAAACTTTATTTTAGACATTCGACTCAGGAAATTGAAATTGAAGCTTGTGTTCCGAAATGCGGAAGTCCAAATAGCAGGCGTCTCTGTATTAGAAAATGTTGCACAGAAGGAATGATGCTGAACTATTTGGCACAAAACTGCACCACGTTCAAGGCTAAGAAATGGCTGCCGCAACTTTACGATTCACCTTACAGAAAATCGCCCTTGGCCACATCCAGTAATATTTCCACACATTTCATCTTCTCGCCGCCATCGTGTGGACGGAATGAGGCCGATGCGGACTCTGAAGAAGTCTTTGATTTCTTCAGCCCTGTCAAACTCTCGTCAAAGCAGAGTGACCCTTGGAAGCTTACGAGAGATGGTATCATTTGGATTAAAAAACCTAACCGCGCATGGACAAGATTGTTAACGGAAAACTACTGTATTGATGGGATCCTTAATTTCGGCGAGGGTGAGGAGTATCGAGGACTGCCTTCAGACCAAGTGCTCGTCTTATGCTCTAACGATACTACCCGAGGAGCACAAGCACTGGCAGGGGTAAGCTAAATTTCACCATTTCAATTGGTCCGTTCATTTGTATTATTTGTTTTAACGCAGGAACGCTATTCAACTCTATACGTAACAGTTATGATAATTTCCGCCGTCTTCCTGTTCCTGACTGCCATTGTGTACGTGTCACTTTGGGATCTTCAGAACGTCCATGGCTTCACGATCTTGTCCCATGTCACGAGCATGTTCTTCATGTACGTTTCTCTTGTCACTGCACACATCTATGGAAACACGTACGTGGACGACCAGAAAGGTTTTGCTTGCACAGCCATAGGTAATCTTGTTATTCTCTCTATTTGTGAATCTGAATTATTTTTCACCTTATTTGCAGGCGTGATTGCCCATTTCTTCTTTCTTTCTACATTCTGCTGGTAAAGGGATTTAAACATACTTGAATGTACATAGGGATTTCATTTTCATTTTGTTTAAGGTTGACGGCGATAAATTTTGACCTGTGTTGGACCTTTCAGTAAGACATCCATTTACTCTTATGAGACCTTAGAAAAGATTCATCCGGCTGCAGAAACCAGGTTATGGCCTCTCAGTTTACGTTACAGAGGCCACTGTAGAAACGTGGTTTTTAAATGGACAAATTTTTTCTCAGAGGGCTCACAAGCCGTAATTATTTCATATCCAAATAACTTTTATTTGCGGATGTATTTTGCAGATTATTTAACCTTTGGAGGTTAAACAGATCAAAAAATTTGAAGCGATATTTGTGCTATTTCACAATTGCATTTGGAATTCCTTTCATCGTCATCGCCACTGGTCTCACTCTGGAGTACAAATACGGGTAACTTAAATTCCAACTGCAAATGCTGTTGCTGACTTGACCTTCCTCTTGTGGCAGGAGCGATTTGGAGAGTGAGGTCATTACCCCGCAGTATGGAGTATCCCTCTGCTTCCTTTCGGATTCATCGCAGGGCGTTTACCTTTACAGCATAGTTGGAACTCTCCTCTCATGCAACGTAGTTCTCATTCTCCTGACCACTCTGACCTTATGTAGGATCAAGAGAAGCACCAAAGCTGCTACCAACAACAGAACATCAAATACACAATCGTAAGAGGCAATTAAGTAATTAATTTAGAAAAACACTGGATATAACAAATACAAACTGTTCTAATTCTTTCGCAGGTATTTACTCTTTCTGAAGCTGTTCGTTGTAATGGGTGAGTTCACACATTCACATTTCCACTTATAAAAATTTATATGAATGTCTTAAAGGGGTAACGTGGATATTCGACATCTTTTCCTGGGTAGATGGGAATGCTCGGGAAGATTTGGAAATGCCTTGGTACTCTGTCATCCTAGACTGCATCAACATACTCCAAGCAATTGCGGTTTTCCTGATATTTGTTTGCAAGAAGCGAATCACCAACCAATTGCAAAACAAGTATGCCTTCATTGGCCAGTGTAAGAGGAAGCATATCTGAGACATGCCACAATTCTATAAACATATTGTGGTATTCCTTTGCAGGCTTTCAGAAGTCAATGGGAAACTGTTGGACAGGAATTCACCCAAAGACTAGACAGGGAGTTGAAATACAAACTGGACAAACATCATTGCATTCAAGGGAATGTGAAACAAGAGTATAAACACACTGACTGTAGTTTTTAATTTTTAAAAATAAGTTTTTCATACAAACAAATGGTATAACGGAATCCGTCTTACTTGAGATTTAAAGACATTCTTGTACATTTTAAGCAGACGAGGCCATGGGAAAATGATATAATTGTATATGTATAGCCCATTTTCTCTTAAATAAGCCTGGACAAAGCCAAAACTCCGATGAAAGTAGCAATAGCCATGTGCTGATGACCACTGCTTGTGCATAACCTTCTGTCAAAAGTCGGGTAATATCCTTCTCGACACTGGCAGAATCCCGTGTCATAGGGACACTCTGCATTCTCCCCACATGAGATGCTGAAGGTGTAGCTGGCCTTGCAAGGGTATCCCACTTTTCCTAAGCACTGTCTGTAGTATGGGTCATAGTAGGAGTCCACCACGAAGCAAGAACACCTGGAATAATCACTGCAGTAAAGCCCCTTCCTTGGGTCACACCGACTGTAGTCATATTCCCCTCCAGGGTTGCTGTTGTAAGGGAGACGCCCAGGGTCACATCGGTCGTCGTATTCAAGAGCTTTAAGAAGCGGCAAGAGAAGGATGACTCCACTGAGTGTTGCCAATATCCAATAGCCCATCTGCAGAAGAAGAATTAGTCGAATGAATGGATGAAATATGAGACAACTTACAACTTTCAGTTCTTGGAATACTCCAGAGTTCTAAAGGAAGGATTGACAAGAGTATTCTAATTACTTTCGCGTATTTGGCATATAAGGGAACTAATGAGGCCAGTTGTGATGTGATGTTGTTGAGGTGGTCTCGACATAAACACTGATTCCACTTTCATTTGGCACAGAGACAAGCGACCTTGCAGAATGAGCTTGTGAATAATAGCTTGAGGGTGTTGGTCAAATAATTCTCATGAAATGAAAATTAAAGAATAGTGGATTGTCTTTTGATTACGTAACTCAACGCACTCACCGGTTGGGGAATGGGAATAGCACAGGTACATTTATTGCTCTTCTTCCCCAGCACCAAATGAAAACAAGTTACTACGCCATTTCCATATACCGGATTTATAATTTGCCCCTTCTTCCTGTTTTCATTCCCATGCTTTGAGTCCTTTTCCATTTTCACAATAATCTGCGTGATGCAAGGTCACCATTGGCCTATCCATGTCCTTATGGACATCCAATTCCTTCTGAATTTACCACAAGGAAATCCACTTGACACAGTGCCAAGGACGCAATTTAATGACCAAGTGACACTGTCGTAAAATCCAGATTATCCTCACTCCGCTGCTCCCAAGGAAGGTAGACAGAAGGGCCGAATTAGGAAAGAGTTAATATTATCCTCATGCAAAGGGAATTCTTTAAAAGCCATTTGGAACTACGTGATTTATGCTACTGGGAAATTATCCAGTTTTCTATGTGAAATGGAAATTGTTATCAGCCATTTCATGTTTACGTTGAAACTACGAGAATTTAAAACTTTTCCGGGTCTCAAGGCGGATTCAAATTCAAATAAAAGGAAAAGATCTTGATAACAATGTATTCTGATTTTCAATATTCAAACAATACTGAGCAAAGTTGAAAGCATGACAGAATCTGGTCTGCTTTGATTGGCTGATTGATGTTGAAGTTACTGTTCGGAAAGGGGAGAGGGCGCGATGCCGTTAAGTGGCACAATTCATGTTGGATAAGGTGAATTTTTGGAACGTTATTGCTTTATATATAATAAAAATGGTTTCTAGAACTCTATTCGTGGATTGCAAAATCAACAGAACCATCATTACAACTCATGTTAATTTAAGCATGAAATGTTGGGAATTTCCCATTGAATGCTATAAGTTGCAGACTCTGAGAAAAATGGAAACTTGGTAGTCTGAATGTTATTCTTGTTGAATTGAAGTATGAGACCTGTGGATTTGAATTTTATTCAAATTGAGATATACCGACATGAATTAAAAGAAGAGCACCAAACTGTTATTTCCTATTTAATAACTTTGTTCCATTTTAATAAGCGGTGAGTTTGTAATTCATTGGGATGGTTCCGTGGAACTAATTAGAAAAAGTGTGTCCGTTGTATTGGAATATAATATTAATTCCAGTGTCCATTTGGGACAGTTGCTTGTGACTTTTGTTGATGAGTTCAAGTAGTCTATGTAATATTGAATACACACTCAGGTCTGAGTGGTTGGTCAGGACACACGTTCTTTCCTTCTTCTATCATAGCATCACGCGTCAGTTGTTGACGGGGAAAAGTTCTCGTGGTAGGTCTTTTCATGGAAGTTTCAATTCATTAGCAACGGAGGAACAACACAAAGGATCCTTTGAAGTCTCCAAACTTTCATTCTCCTTCATCAAGAGGAAATTTTCGAAATTGTTGTTTTGTTGATAATCCAATAAATTGGATGAGACGCTTGAAACGAAAGTTGTCTTGTCATACTCAGGACAAGTGTAATCAACAGACTCTTTTGTCAGGATGTGTGGAGCAAAAAGTTTCTGGGGAAGTGGGACACACAATGGGAGAATAGGAGACATGTCCAGTCCCAACAATGTCGTCATTCTTAGGTCTCATAGGCAGGACAGAACTGTGTCAAGGAGGTTGACGTGGATGAGGATCCAGGCTAGAATCACGTAACTGAGGCCAAAGGAAGAGCAGGGGGCACTTGACCCTTGCTGCATAGCTGCCGGCTGTTCACCTGCAATTCAAACAACATACAATAAACCTTGGTTATGCCTTCAATCTCACTTGCCATTGAGCACATGTAGCAGAATACTGGCGGAATCCAAGTTAGAAGGAGCACACGTATAATTCCCTGCGTCTTTTTTCTCTGCAGCCTTTATTACTAGCGTCCCAATAGTTGTGTCGCCGTTCACCTGAAAGGGAATGCATCCTGATGAAGGTCGTGTTCTTAGTCTGTGCCTCTTGGACTTACTCTGTCAACCCACTGAGGCTTGCCGGAAGCGTCTAAAACCCTGTTGCTCTCGTGGTACCAGAAGATGTATGAAGGTTGTTCCAAACTCTGTGTAATGATGCACCTAATTTGTACTGTACTTCCGGATTTAACAAAAATGTCTGATTCTCCAAGGATTTTGGTCTGTGGGACAACAACCTCGAGGAAAACAAAGAGCGACATTTTGGGCTCCGTAGTCACCTGTGTAGTTGAAAGTCTTGAATTATTTCAAGTATGAAATTATGAAAATCGACTGGAAGGAAATCTCACTTGACATTCGTAAGGACCTTCGTCTCTTGGTTGGACGAACTTGATTTGCAATGTCCACGAGTCTTCGTTGTGAAGGGTTTGGAATCGCTCATCTGCGATAAATGTGTATCGATCTACAGTCAGTATGTGAGAATCACGTTTGCGAATCCATGAAACCTGCAAAATGAAACAAATAGCATGAAAATATGAGATAAAAGGAAAGCTCCAAGGATCAAATTCAACGCTCCAAATAGATTGCGATCCCATCCATGACGACCTGCTCAATTCTCTCAGAATTGGCTTCTTAAAAATCCAATTCCCCAAATTCTATTCTTATGATCCTGAAACGCACCTATGGAAAATAACGTGCAAGAATTTAAGGGTTAAAAGCATGGATGAATGTAGGGAATTAGTCTAATGCGCAGACAGGGAGGACAGACTGTAAATTATAGAGTGTGACAATGGATACGTTAGGACAGAACTCTCATCTACTTTTTATGCTGAATTCCAGTTGCTCTGCGGAAATTGGTCAGCCTCATTATATTTCCTTTGTTAAATTCTTTAGATGAATAGAGCTAATAAATTATTTCAATGTAACTCAAATATTGATACAACGGTTACAAATCATTAGCCCTATTCTAATCATTTTCCAAGTTGATTATTGGCTATTTCCCCCAAATACAATATTTTATTCTTCATCCCTTTATATAAAGTGGATTGGAATCTTGTTTACATAAAAGTAATGGGCTCTGATACACATCTCAACCACTCGTTGCAGGCAGTGGGAAGATGGTCAAATAAAAGTGTATGGTCTTGATGCCATTAATTGTAGATGAGGCCTTTCTTGGGTTTACTTTGTCCGCATGACTGCTCCCTTCAGAACAAACTGTCCAAATGGATTTATGGACAGCAATTCCTGTGTGATGAATGGCATGCAGTGATGACTTGAGTATGTTGAAGTTCCATTATCATACGAGCATATATTGGCAGCTGCATCTCTATTTCCTTTGTTTGAATAAATGGAATTGGTTTGAATGGCAGTGGTACATGAATCTCCTTTTATGATCTTCCTACGAGTGAAACCACCTACGAGTGAAACCACTTCTATATTATTGCAAGGTGTAGTTTAAGTAGCCGCAACATTGAGCATTAATGCTGACATCCCTTTCATGTCTTCATGTGTTTTCCTGACGTGGTCGTTTGACGTTAATGGAATTGAAAATTGTAGCTAATAAGAAAGGTCTTGTGTTTGTTTGTTTGAATTCTTTGCGTGTTTGTTGGAAGCGTATTAGGAGAGTAGAAAGTGTTTTGTCATTAGGACTTAGATTCGAGACATGTAGGACGGACAGAGAATAAAGCCTAAACATCCTGTTCCTTTTACAAGGAAGTTAAATGAAGCAATGAAGCTCCTTTCAGTCTAATGCATCATGAATCTTCTCCCTTGGTTCTCTCGGTAGCTCTCTCTAGACCATAGCCTCCCCTGGCCATTACTATAGCTACGCTTTTTGTGCAAGTGCGAACGGGAAGGAAGTCCATCAACTAACTTCCAGCAGTTGGGAATAAATGGAGCGAAGTTTTTTTGAGGACTAAAGCCTAGTAGCCTGCTGTTGTGTTTGTCTGTGAGCCTTTGCTTTCCCCACAACTTTCTCCTTGCATGGGATGACAGAGACTTCCTTTCCCCTTCCGTTCCTGAGTTATGACTCTGCTCTTCATAATTCAAAAAAGACGAGGACAGGCTCCACAAACAGAACCTCATAATTTAGCACAGGACTTTTTCTCTCTCCTTCCTTTTTCGCGAAAAGTGGAAGTGAAAGTTATTAGTTGGGAAAGTGTGTGTGAGAGCGTCATTCGCCCCAGTGCTGCTCATACTTCATAAAACACGCTACGCACTGCCGCCGCCGGCCTTGTCTCCTCAGATGAAATGAATTGGAAAAGTTTTTGCAATCAAATATGGACTCCACACTCCTTCCTTTGGTCCCCAATTCCAAAAATTAGACCCATAAGGAAAACACTTTCAGAATTTTAATATTGAGAACAGGAGTGAGGAGATCCCAATGTCGGGGAACCAACCAAAACAGACATTTCAAAACCCTCCACTTCCCACTTCCTTTCACAAACTTTTGTATTCAGGACTGAAAAATTCATACCAAGTTTTTCCTTGATATTTCAATACTGTCATATCCAAAACGTATCGACCTCTCGTTAGGCAACGGGGGAAAATGTGTCCATACCAAGGAAGGAATAAAAGTTTTTGACAAACAAATTCTAAGCTTTCTTCTGCCATTGTGCAAACAGAGGATATTGGGATTCATTTTTAACAAGGATTCCTCATAATTCCAGTTAATCAGAACAACCAATCTCCAGAATTCTTTCCCATATGCGATCCTATATTAAATTCCAAGCGTTGGAGATGGGAGTGGGAGAGAGAAAGTTTTCACCAAATTAGAAAGTTCTCGTGTGCATATTTTTAGAGTGGGTTCTTGAACAAGAAAGATAAAAGTACATTTGTAAGTCCTCGAGTTATAACGCTAAATTTGGAACTACTCCCTTCAAGAGGTCAAATTCTGATCATAACTTTTCACTCAAACTTTTCTCTCCCTTTCAAATCATAAGTCAAAGACTTGCAAGATTGAATCGGAAAGGCTTTATTACAAAATGAATTCAAAAAAAAGTTCAGGTTACGCTCTGAAAAGGTCTTTGAGTGAATGATGAAATTTCTGGATATGAAACGTAGCTAATTCAAAATTTTCTATTCTATTCCAATCAAAAGAAAAGAATTCTTTTTTCCAGATGAAATAATTCAATTAAACATTAATGCACATGTGAACATGTGAGAAGTGCAACTTAGCGTGTA
Organism: Pseudachorutes palmiensis; assembly: GCA_009869845.1. Taxonomy (NCBI): domain Eukaryota; kingdom Metazoa; phylum Arthropoda; class Collembola; order Poduromorpha; family Neanuridae; genus Pseudachorutes; species Pseudachorutes palmiensis. The sequence continues at coordinate 25,492 of VNWY01000041.1, read as the reverse complement.
AAATCGTTATTTGATCAAAGCAAATAATGCAAGTAAAAGTAATTAAATATATGATAAAATCATTGTTTAATGTTTATTTGCAGTCACTGCAATAATGTCACACACATAATAAATAATAAATTTATTTATTTATTATTCAACCACACGTGCACTCAACATAAGCTTATGCCTTAAGCAGATGGAAATTGGAATTCAACACTTACAGATTTATTCCCCAGTTGCTTCACTTTGCAAGGAAGGAAAGCATGAGTCCCAATCTGGGTTGTCACATTGCTCGATGTGCTGGAATCAAAATATGGTTCCGCATAACTCGTCTGCGCATGAGCCTCCCAGCCATGCACTGTCGGTCCAACTGCTCATAAAAGACAAAAACACAATTCATGTATTCATCCAAAATTGTAACTTTTTAGTCTTGGATTTAGTGTGTGTAATTAAGTTTAGGTTTAGGAAGGACAAAAGGCCCCTCCTCCCTTCCTTTCTAGTCTCTTGTGTGAAGTTGTAATTTTTTTTATTAACATTCTAATTAACTTTTTTATGAGGGCTGTAGAGAAAGTTTTTTCTTTAGTTGTACAAGGTGAAAGTAAAGATAGGAATCTTTTAATCCTCTTTCCGCCTGGGATTCCGTCCTTGTTTTCCTTATCTCCGACTGTTGTTTCCTCTTGTTTGGATTATAAATTCAAAAGACAATGGCGTCTTCTCTCCCAAGAGAATCCGCTTGTCACAGATCATCCGATTCCATCCCTTTCCTCCAGAAATATACAACTATGTTTATCGGGAAAAAGTTCAAAGGAAGATGTTGTGACAGTGTCAACGTGACACTTTCCTAATATAATTCAAGGAATATTGCACATCAAAAGGAACCATTTTGACATCGAGATGTGTCAAAACTGTCTCACCACTGGTGAGCACACGAGCTCCTTCATTACAAGACCACTCCCAGACAGACGTCGACAACAGACCTTCCTCTGTTTCATATTTAGTTGTGGTCGATTCTCAAGTTTCACTTCCCATTTTTGCAAATTGAGTTGACATTGTTAGAAATAGAGAGGGCCAAATATAAATCATAAGGGGGTTCACGGAATTCTGACGCAAGTTTGACTTTTGTGAATATCAAGGGACAGGAGATGTTGGTCACTTCCTCCTTTGTCTTATGTCCATGTCCATGTCCATGCACACAAGAAGTGAGACACATTAGACCCATTTGGATCAGAATTCTTATGCCATTGTCTCCCGTAGAATGTGTTGGGAGCGGAAGACTCTCTTGTGCGTAAAAGTAACCGCAATGATGATGATGAATGAGGAGCCTAGAGATTTGTGAGTCTTTTCAGTCGGCGACTCCAATGGCGACGACGATGGCACAAGTAGAAAAGAGATTTTTTCATCTGCATTTTCTTAATGCTAAAAGCCTCTTCTCCTCTAAAAGTTTGACTAACGTCGAGCTTTAGTTTTTAGGAAGCTTTTTCGTGATAATAGGAGTGGCTGTAATCAATCTCTGACGCTTTCCTATTATCTTACACTTAATTTCCTTCTGTTTCCATTTCAGTGAAAAGGGGAAATTCCAAGTGTATTCTTCATGTTATTTCCATTGGGATCTTTTCATCTTCTCATTTCGTTTCTATAAGGATCTCACCCCGACCTTTTCCCATTGTGTCTACGACCATTATACGGCCATACCGAGCCTTAATGCGTCGTCTACAAGGAAGTCATATCAGGGCTAAGTGCCAGTAAAGGAATCATGGCTTCCCATTTAACAGTCAGCTCTTAACAACACTTGTCAATCAACTAACAATCCTCCCACTCTCATACCCTCACAATATACTATTCATACATTTACTCATAACTCATAATCGATTTCAAACACATTAACCACGGACAGGGACGTTGGGGGAGTCACACCAAAAGAACACAACAGACAATAAAATACTCTACTAATAATGTTTCATGTGGAATATGTTTCAATAAACGTATGTTTCGTATGTTGAGAGATCATTTGTAAGATGCTGTTGAAAGGAATATGATTTATTCACTCTACTCCACTCTGCGGAATGTAGTTCACTCCATCAATTTTCTCTGCAGGAGACTTTCCTTCCTTTTGCATGTGGAGTTGTGCATTATTCCATTGGTCCACGCGGTTTTCTCCTTTGTTTGGAATATTGGACATTCCGTGCTTCATTAGCATCAAGCTATCAGGTAGAGTCATTATGTGGCTTCCAATGAATGACAAGGACTCTGACGACAGGGAGAGATTTGAGTCAAAGTGAAAATGGAGAGGCACAATATGGAATTAAAAGAGAAAGTTGATTGGAGAGGAGAGTTTTAATTAGCGGTTTTCTCAGGATCCTTTTTGTCGATAACCAAATTACGAGGACGTGCTGTTGTTGATTATTCCTTGTCATATTAGAAGGACATTGATGCCATTATAACTTTATAGATTTTAATATCCTTTATATTATATCTTTGTGTCTGTCAATACATTAATAATACTTATGACTTTCCACCAGAAAGTTTAAACCATCATTCAGAAATGGACTTGACCAATACTAAAGTGTTATTTTTTATGATAAGTTTAACTACATATCTCGTTACGGTTTGAGAGCAGCCTGACAATAGTTTTCATTTCTTTGACCCACTTTAACTTTCTTCTTATTTTTTAAGATGAAGTTTTCCAAAGGCGAGCTATGCATTATGCTTCCCTAGTAGGGACTGATATGTCAACCACTAAGAAGAAAAGGGGACTGGAGACGGAGGTTTTTTCCTATGAAATATGCTCATTGTCCCCGCCTTTCTCGACTTAAGTAAAAGTTGCCATTTCTCAAGTGTCACCTATAAATACTTCAATCTGTTTGGGTAGGAGACCTTTAAGAATGGGACGCCATTTTCAAAATTCCCCTTCGAAAGAAGGATTGCCAGAAGGTACACTTTTTAGTAGCATTTGTGACTTGGCAGTGGAGTAGTGGAAAGTCGTCACGCATCCCCGTGTGTGCGTACATGCTGTACTCGGCCCTTGGGATGCATCCACCGTCGAGTACTTTTTGGAGAGTTGAATTCGTTTTTTTTGGCAAAGGAGCTTAAGCCCAAACATTCTAGAGATAAGGAGAAAGTGAAGTGAAATCTGCCTCATCTTCCACACGAATGGAGACTAAACGATGATTCTCAGTATCGATCCAGACTTTGGCACATCTAAGGCTTGGCTTGCTGAGTGCTTTGCTGGGAGGAGGAAGGGAGAGAGCTACGGCAGATTCCCAAGACGATGTTCGTACGGTTATAGACGTAGTTATACTGAAATCGGAGAAAGTCTAATGATTCCTTGAGACTCAAATATTTACTATTCGATATCGTTTTCAATTAGAGACTCACTCAGTCCAAACTCCTCCTAGCTTCACTTTAACCTCGATTAATCAGTGACTCTCATCAACATCCGGACATACGCTTTCTACCAAATTAACTTTCTCTCCATTCCCTCATCAAGGGACCCTCATCAACCGGATGCGTAGATGCGGATGATGGAACTTCCGGCTCCTAACTTTCTATCCTCCTCCTTTTATCCCTCACATCCACAACAGACAAACTGACTTTTGAAGCCATCCAAAGAATTCAATTAAAGAACAAAAATAAACCCAGTTGCGTGACATTTCAGTCTACATTTCATTCTACAATTCTGTCTTGATTTGTCAAAATCCGCTTGTTTACACCATAACAATGGGCCAATGGAAAGACGAAAAAAGAATAAATGATGGCGAAATGACTGGAACAAAAACGCAACATCCTGAACGAGTTTTCATTCCAGGTTTCCTTTTATTCTTTCCTTGTTTTCCGTGACAATTCCTTTTGGATGTTCCTTTGGATATTTCTTCGTAGTTACAATTGAGAGGTTTAAAGTGAAAGTAGGAAAAAGTCATGGACAAGTTGCATTATGTGAGGACCATTTTGAAAGCTCATTCCGTCGTGGTAGGAGTAATGGTAATGGTTAATGCCATTGGTGTTGGTGGTAGTGTATGGACCAGTACACACTTACTTGGATCTAATCCATGCTTCTATATAACTTCACCCTCATCAAATGTGTTAGTAAGGGACGCACGTTTCATAAATAAACCCACTTTCTCCTTCCCCTTGGGATCCTAACGAGGGAATGGAGAAAGTTTGTGGGCTCCCTGGTGGTGCAATGATGATGACGACGCTCTCAGAGTCAGAAACTATAAGAACCGAATCGGATTTCACTACTTGCCCAAGTACCTGTCCACTTCCCAGTCTGGGGAATTCCTACCACTCCCATAACTGAGCGGAGCTGACCAAAATTTACATACTCAGGCGAAACAGGGACTGATCCCCAGCGAAGCATAAAAAAGCCGCTTATGTAATTTCCTGGAGATCCTTCCATTGTGTAGTAACTGGAGGCGGTTTATTTCCTACTGCGGTGAATGTGTGTACTTTCTCTCTTTTTTTTAGAAAGTTGGTGTTTCGAGATAAGAATCTGGATAAGGGAAAGGGTGAGATCCATTTACGGGGTTGATAAATGCAGGCGATAACTCTCGTCTTCTTCCTATTCACTACACATTGCTACGTGGAAGGAATGATTTTATAAGGCTACAGGAGGACGTCGACTTCTCCCAAGTTTAAATCGTACCGCTGGGAGAAACTCTAAATCGTTTCCTGGAAATTGGACAACTGGTATTAAATGCCTCTGACAAGACCCATCAATTATGCTTCCTCCTCTCCCCATCCAGGAACCAACCTGGACAGGGAGACGGAAATGCTGGAACAGATTTCTTCCAAGTCTCCCATAACCAAGTTAAGATCAGCGAACCTGGTTCTAATCTTGTAACCTTCTTGTGATCGTAATCAGTTTCAAATTGGAACCATGGGAGACTGAGTGGGCAGTTCATGGATTCCACGCAGGAAGTACATTCTAACTTAGTTATACAGAACTACATTCCGAACCTCCACTGGGAATGGAAATATTGCCAAGTAACTTACCCAATGGTCATGTCCTTCTAGAACCAATCACCTCCTCGTAAAAGCCCAACATACAGACACACGCCCTACAAATAAATGATCTTCTAGACGCTCCTAGACTCAAAAGTAACCACATTTCGCTAGAGAATTTTTACACCTTTTGGACTTTGACGACGAATCGTCTCCCCGCATCCATGTAATGCGATTTCAAATCTGGAAATTGAAAATCCTATCCTCCCGTGGCAGCCATTGGGAAACATTTTCATAAAAAGGATTCAACATTAATGATTCTTGGAATCCCATGAAATTTATTGATGCATGGTTATGGAATAAAGTGCCATTAGTTTTATTTTTGGTTGGTCGTGTTCGTCATGAATGATTTATTCGTCTAAAGAGTATGGGGAAGCGGATGTTGTGTGACTCGAGCCTTTTCCTTTGGTCACAAGACATGAGAAAGGTTCACTTTATTTTCTGCTGATGAAATTTTAATAGAATACTAATTTAATTTGTTTCTTACATCCGGTTGAGTTTAATTGAACTGCTCTCCTTCCAACAAGGAAACAAGGAATTCCCATTTGGTGGAATTAAGAAAAGGCTTGGAGAAAGCAGCATCACTTTCTCCCTCCACCCACAACATTCTCTCCTTCCTTTTCCTTGTTTCAGATCGTAAAATTTTCTAGCAATTTACTCCTTAATTTGTTGTTATGTAGGAGGGTATTGAGTAAGGTGGGTTTTGTAGTCCCTTGGCCACACAAGTTGAGCCCTTTACTTTATTCAAGTGTTTGGTATGAGATCAAAGGTGATTTTCCTTACCACTGAGCGTGTGCGTGATGCAGAAGGAGAGGATGTAAATCCCAAAGACGTGGGAGACAAACATTTCTTCGAACCGGAGTAAATAACTTGTTCAAAAGTGATGCATTTCCGATGAAAGTGTCTTTTGGAATTCCCTTTAAGTTAGCATTGAGGAAGAACACTTGGATCCAATATGTAAACAGACTAAACAAAATATTATGCTGGAACACGGAAATGGGCAATGGGAATGTTATTTGTAAGAGTATTTTGAGTTTGAAAATAGTGTAGGATACAAAGTCCCCAATTAATTAGTTTCTAGCTTATTCTGAAATCTGAGAGAGACGGAAGGAGGAAGAAGATGCAGAGAAAGTTAATGAAACTCGAAGCATCAGTTTACACTCCAATGAGTCCTTTATAATTAAATCTCGTTGACTCGGCAGGCAATCCACTTCTTACTTGAGAACAATCAATACCAAATTCTGCCTTTCTTATTAGTGGGAATGTCCCAAACCAACGATCCTTTCTTCTTTGCAAAATTAAAATTTAAGCCTCCAGCACTACTCGGAGATGCACTGAGTTTTTCCTCACTAATACCACTTTCTCCGTTCCTCCTATCAGTTCCTTTCCTTGTCTTGATGATTAAGAATTCGGATGGAAGGGAAGGCTATAAGAGTGAGCTTTCACTGGGGCTTTCACTGAGGGAGAGAGCTGGAGAAAGTGACTTCCTCACGCGATAACCCCAAGAAGGCGAATGCTCAAGAGAGGAAAGGAAAATGGTAAAAGTTTTGGCCTCTGGGCGGAAGTAAAAGAGCACAGGCTCAGAGCTTACACAAAAGCAGCAGTGAAGATAAGGATTCTTGGTGACATGATCTGATGCTCCCTTGTCCTTTTCAGGACAATGACACCTCCAAACCTACCTTTAATTGCTCTACTGCTCTATTCATATTCTTCATTCAATTGACATCACAAGACTAGCACTCTGGAAACATGTCAATCTGACAGATATTTATTTTGTTTTTGCTGATCAGGAAGGCAGTAGTCAGAATATTGAATAAAAACACAACACGTTTTGTTGTCTGCAAGAGTCACGTTCGTAACGCCCACCGTTTGGTCTTGTTCTGTAAAAACAGAAACCTGGACGCATTTCCAACACGGAAATTACATGGTAGTTCCTTACTTGCAAAATTCTTCAATTACCGTGTTCAGCGTCTTTAATTCTCCAGTTGATAATAGACGGTTTGTGTCGAGGGGTCATGACGCATTCCCATGCCATCATTGGACATGGTCTTATTCAGGCCCTGTCCAAGTCATTTTCTTGGACCTCCTCCAAAGGTTTCCACTCTTGGCATATACCGAAAATCCATACTTGCTCCCTCCAACTGTATTCACGAATTGACGCTAAACTACTCGAGAAAGTTGTCATAAAATTCGCAATCAGTTTTTATTTCCCCTTGATTTCTCATAAGAAATGAACCCAGTTGAAAGCACAGAAAATAACTTTCAACATTTCACAATGCAAATGCCACAAATACTATGAGTTTAATGATGTCGGAATTTGTTGATTAATTATGAGATAAGTAGACCTTGGCCAAGACCAAGGTCGGCGGATTCAACCATATTTATTCTACCTTTGGAATAAAAATCCTCTTGCAGTATTAAAAACTAGAAACAGAAAAGTATGATGGATTTATTTATGAGGAATTGTGATAGCCATCGCTAGGGAATGCTACTTGCCGACTACTATGACTCTATTATTTCTAACAGCTTATTGCATTAAGTATGCCTGAATGCGGGCTTTAGTAGTTTCATTGGAAACAAGTGGGATCCAATAATATTCAGACAATATCCAAATTAAAATGAAACCAACAAAAAGACAATCCCGTGAATAATGCTGTCCATCAAAGCAAGCTTAGCTTTGCTCTCCATCGTATAAAACGAACCTACCTTACAGCGTATGACAATGCAAGATTTTAGCTCTGCCATGTGAACTTTGGCCAAGTTCTTTTCATCCTTGTTCAGACTGAGTCGTACATTTCTGAAAAAGATTTGTGATTGAATGAATAGAGTGGACATGACATCGGCTATTGGGACGATTAGGCAACTACACATGAACAAAAGGAATATAAAGATCCCATAAACTGCCGTGTTCAAATTGCTCCCGAAACGAATGACAGCTTGGGAGATGAGGAGGATCATAAGCACAACAAGCAATTTAACGGATGGGATAAACCGCTCCCCAAAGACATAGTTGAACAAGTAATTGAGGCTGTAGATGGACTTGTAAACACGGAGCTTCATCAAAGTGGGAATCCCTTCATTTGTGGCAATAGATTTGATCCAAAAGAGCTGAGTGGACATGCTTGCAAACATGCAGGTGATGTTGAGACTTGCGTTAATCCAATGGTCAGTGTAGATTAGTGCAATTATCAAAGTGTACGAAATGACCCCAACCGGATTCCAAGCAGTCAAGGTGAACCTGAACTCGGATGCAATGGTCATTAGAGAGACTACAAGAACAGAGAAAAAGTAGCCAATCTGAATCATTTTGTAAACGATGCATCGGAAGCCATTCCCTTTCCCATAGAAAGTGCCAAAGACAAGCTTGCCTGGAAATCAGTTTTGATTTTCAAACAACATTTGATGGAAGGAGTGGAAGTTTGTTACCAATTTTTCTGTTGACGCGTAGTGCCTGGTTGAGCAGAGAAGTGAATTCGGATTGTCGCCCCCATGCTGTTTGCTTCATCGTGTAAACACCGAGATGTGCCACAACCACAAACCCAGCTATTCCCAGTTCTGCGTATGACAAGGCCGGGGCGGAAGAAAGCTGCCAGAATCTTTGTAGTGACAACCCAAATCCAATCCAGTTGAGAATGTAAATGCATTTGGAAACTTTATTTCGTCTGCCATGGTCCCTTGGAATAAGTTTCCAGTCAACCCAGTCAAAGGGGCAGAGGAACACTTTCCCCAAAATAGAAAGGTAAAAGTCAGTAAAAATTAACTCCTGTTTGGAAAGCATTTCAAACACTGGCAAAACCAAAGGACCTACAAAGGGTTAAAATATAACTTCAAATTATCATTCCGGCAGTTGTCAGTAGGGGAACAGTTTAATTGTAGAACTCCGTCTTATGACAATTTGGCAAAGCCTAATGACCACCAATCAGGACAGACAGGAAGGAATTACTTCCAAAATGACGTACAAGAAGGCTACACGGATGACAAGCATTAATGTCCATTATTAAGTGGGTGTTTTGCATTAGAGTTTTGACCAATTAATTGGGTTTCCTCATTAGTCAACTTTTTAAGTCTAAACTTTGAGTAGGAGGAGAAAGACTATGCCTTCGATTATTCTCTGTAGAAGAGTCAGCTTCGCTTTTCCTTCCATGTGGTACAAGTTCCCGACCTTGCAGCGAATCAGTTGGAATGAGTCGAGCACTTTGTTCCAATACTTTTGCTCGTTTCTTGGGAACACATTGATGTGTGGTAGGATGTTGAGTCTTAACTCTTTAGAACTTGCGTAGACGCTAGACATGAGGATAGCAGTGGGGGCAAGTAACATTGGCATCGTCAACGTCAGAGACACGAAAAAAGAAACAGAAATTAAATCCAGTGTGTGTGAGAGTCGAATAAGAACGAAAGTGCTTCCCATCATGACCAATGAAATGTAGAATTTGAATGCTGGAATAACAAGCTTCCCATACACCATGTTGCACAGGAAGTTTAAAAGGAAAACACTCCGGTAAATACCCGCACACTTCTCAACTGTGTTTGAATCCAATTCTGGCATCTCTGATTTAGGCCAGCCAATGCTAGGAAAATGGGATTGAAAATATTAGCTGAATTCAAATCTTTAAAAGAGTTACCATCCAAGATGAGTCCAAAACTGAAGAATCCGATAAGTAAAGTAGATTGTTGTAAACGCAAAAATGCAATGAAGGCAGAGATCAGAAAACAACATTGTTTGTACAAGGCTGTAGAGGATCAACATGGGCAGAGATTGGTTTGGAATGATTGCATAGAATGAAAATGGTTGATCGTTGAAATAACAAAGAAGCAAAATGGCCGTGCCTGAACTCATGAGCATACAAATTAGTCCAGCCTTCAACAAGGGCTCACGCCATCTGCTGTACTCTCCAACTTCATCCCCATCCAAGTATCTATTGCCTTATAATAATTATTAATTAAAATAAATGATGTTTTGCTTAATACTTTCCATACCTTCCACCGTATCGTGAGTCAATATTCCGTTAATGAGATTTACTTGCTCAGTCGGTCGCACAAATGCGACATATTTTGTGAGTCCGCAATCCAGCACGGCAAAAGTATAAGTCAAGTGAAGTATCAGCATCAGAGGATTGTGCAAAGTAATTGTTTTGTAAAGACGAATTACCAAGAAGCAAAACTGCAAAACATGTATTGGCAGAAGGGTAAAATTAAGTGCCTGATTTAGTTTCCCAGTAGTTTGCCGTAGACATCCGCCTTTAATGATGAATGGGAAAATTTGGCTATTTGCAGCGTAGTTAATAACTCTCCAGAATATTTGTCGTTCCTTCTTCGTTAGCATTTTCCAGCAAAAGACAAAAAATCTAATTAAATCTAGGAATCCAAGTCTGGCTTTGTTATTAGATGACCGTTGCCTCAGACTTCTTGACACTAAATGTATTTCCAAAGGCATAAATGTTTAGTCTATCAAAACAGCATTTCTAAAAGTCAAAGTCAAAGTTGACATTTTGGAATAAGGAAAAACGACAGTTTCTTCCAAAGCTCTAATTACACTGTCAACTCCGGGTAATAATTCTGAAATCCGTATTTGCTACTACCGCATAAAGTGTGTGTTTTTATTGTCATGTCCCAAGTCACAGTGTAATTTTTCAACTTGGCTGTTTGTAGTAAATGAATTTTTCATCAACTGAGAAGGTAGAGATAGTGCTATAAAACGACACTTGTGCACCACAGGTAATCTGGAGATGGATTGTTTACAGAGTATTCGTGGCTGTGGAAGAAAAACAAGATAGTGATATCATCACTTTATGTTCACTGTCAAGAGAATTAGCTCGTGTTTCCGGGCAGTAACAATGGACAATGCCATTGGCATTTACACTCTTGTGCTCTAATTTGGTAACCTAATTTCAAAGGAAACAAAACTCACTCGCAGAATATTTCAGTTCAGAAGGAAAATGGGGAGCAGTCAATTTGGTACATTTTTAGTTGTGGTTTCTGTTGTCCTTGTTGGAGTTTGCATTTCGACTCCAACTGTTTGTTCGTTTGAAGACGAAGACGAGTTTCTATATGCCAGATTCCCAGACACTTTCAAATGGGGTTTGGCAACGGCCTCGTACCAAATAGAAGGGGCTTGGAACGCTCAAGGAAAAGGTTAGAAAAAGGCTTAAAATTGTAACCAATATTTTGAACCTATGTATTTGCAGGACCTAACATTTGGGATACATTTACACACAGAAATTCAAGTCCAATCGATGACTCTAGCACAGGGTGAGTTCAAAAGCAAGTCAATTTCATAAGGTAATCTTATTGCATTATCGCAGGGACATTGCGTGTGATTCTTATCACAAGTATAAGGAAGATGTCCAACTTCTCAAAGCCACCGGAGTAAGTTTAGTTTAGTTCAGAACAAGAAAACAAATAAACAACGCAGATATTCTTTAGGCTGACTTTTACCGGTTCTCCCTTTCCTGGAGTCGGATCCTTCCGAATGGAACAATTGCTAGGGTTAACCAAGCAGGGATTGACTACTACCACAGACTCATCAATGAACTCATCAAAAATGGCATCGAACCAAGTAAACAAATTCAAATATTAAATAAAAGTGGACAGGGATGGTGTGTAATCAATGTTTGATTTGCAGTGGTGACATTATACCATTGGGATTTGCCAGTAAAACCAAAAACCATTCAAATCAATGACAAATATAAGAGTAATTTTTGCTTCAATGTTAGGAAGCTTTGATGAGGTTGGGAGGTTGGCCGAATGAAGAGTTAGTCCAACATTTTGCTGACTTTGCTCGTCTTGCGTACAAAAGTTTTGGAGCGAAGGTAAAACGTTGGATTACATTCAACGAACCACAAGTTGCATGCAACATGGGCTACGCAAATGGTGCCCATGCGCCAGGGATCAAAAGCCCAGCCGAACTGCCATACCAGTGTGCTCACACCATACTCAAGTCTCATGCCTTAGCCTACAGAATTTATGAAGCTGAGTTCAAAGCTGTTCAAAAGGGAGAAGTGGGAATAACGTTGGATGTTCAATGGTGTAAGCCCGGGAGTGATCGCCTAGAGGACATTGAAGCAGCCGAACGTGCTCTTCAATTCAGTGTAAGATGTGTGACACATTTCCTCCAAACAATTTCAATTTCATACAAAAAGTATTTACATATGTACAGCATGGCTGGTTTGCGAGTCCAATTATATTTGGAAAGTACCCCGATGTCATGCGTAAGCTTGTCGACGCTAAAAGTAAAAGTGAGGGAAGAGTGGATTCTAGACTTCCAAAATTTGACGTAGGATGGTCGTACCTTTTGAAAGGTTTGAAACCTTTTTTTGTAACATGCTTGGGTAACAGGAAGAATTCTTTTTAATTTTGTGGTTCTGTATGATTTTGTTGGAAGGATCTTGGGATTTTATGGGCGTGAACCATTACACTACAAAGCTAGTAAAGGCCTCCCAAGCAGGGCCACCTGGTTGGGAAGGAGATCAAGAAACGTACAAGTATGATGACCCATCATGGCCTGTCGCCGCCAGTTCTTGGCTTAAAGTTGTTCCCTGTTAGTAAATAGTAGACAAAATGGAATACGGAAATTATTGGAATGGGTTAAATTCTATAATTTGTATTCAAGGGGGCTTTCGACTACTGCTCAACTGGATCAAAGACACCTATGGAAACCCATTAGTTTACGTTACTGAAAATGGATTCAGTGATGACAGCAGTGTGGGGTTAAACGATACAGGGAGAATCAGCTACTACAAGGGTTACATCAACAACATGCTCCAGGCAGTTGTTCTGGATGGATGCAATGTCACCGCTTACGCTGCTTGGAGCCTCGTTGACAATTTTGAAGTGAGTCAAAGCAATCAAAGAACATTTATAAGTACATTTTTAAAATCGCTTTACGATTATGGTTACAGTGGGCCCGTGGCTACACGTAAGCAAAACCCATTAGAAGATCACTACAGAAACATAATGTTAATTTGGTTCTGTTTTGAAGCGAGAGGTTTGGAGTCCACTGGGTAGATTTTAATGATCCTGAACGACGTAGAATACCAAAGGAATCTGCAAAATATTTAACAACAGTGTTTTCCGATAATGGATTCAAGGCACCAACAAACGGAAATGGAATATAAGAATATAATTTTATATCCTGTGAACATTTGATTTTTGAAAATGAACATGAACATTTACGTTTATGAATAAATGAAAGCATTTAGAAACTGATAAGTTGGAAAAGCAATTCACATCTTCGAAGCTCAAGTTTCAGTTTACACGGAATTATGGTGATTGGTTGGAAGTTTTTGTGGACTGCCCATGTCAAGTTAAGAGATTGTAAAACTAAATTGAGTGCTGTAGCTGATGAAATTAATTAAATTAATCACACCGACGTTGAATTTTGACTACAAGAGACTCTGTGAGTCTGATTTGTACAAAGTCTGGCTTTGCCCTTTGTGGAACAGTTGACACATCAATGTGCTGCTTCTTCATAGGTTCATATACTTGCCTGTAGGAAGGTACTAAGGGGAGATAATTGAGCAAGGCTAGGACAAGAGTTGAAATAGGAAATTAAAAATGCATTGTTAATTACGATATAATTTATTATGATTGATGGTGTCAAGAGCCTGAGTGGCTTGGGTTTAGAGTGACACCTTCTGACCTCTGAGTGCACTCCACTCTCTCGGCAGAGCGAGGAACCCAAATGGAATTTTTGTGGTTTACCTAAAAGCTACTCCTACTCGACTCCCAACAGACCAAAAACTTTTTAACTATGAATTAACTAAATTTAAACTTAATCAATTGTTAATTCTAAGTTAAATTAGCTTAGTTAAAGTTAGCTTAATAAATTGCTACTATTAAACTTTCATTTTTTTTTGCCAATTATACCAAATACAATCAAATAAAAATACAGTATTACATTTCAGCATATCCATTTTTACAATTTTGATCCTTTGCCAAATTGACATTGGAAAATACCTTGTATGACGTATTGGAAAATCTTGAAAAAGGGAGAGTCACTGGGTACCGATGATGTATTAATGCATGAAAACATTTTTACTCAACCCAACCTTTGCTCCCATTAATGAATGGATTTACCTAACGTGAGAAACTCTTACCTTATTTTGTACCATCTTAAACAATGGGGGTCCTATGGATGACTTTATTAGTGAAGACTCAATTGTCGCTTATAGCGAAGCTGAGATGTTAATTTGCATCCAAATGTATAATAATACAATTAAACTTAATAATATATTGTAATAAATTAAATTACTTTTTAGTAGATTATGTTCTTCTGTGCCCACTTGTGTTTGGCAAGGGAGACTCCGTTGGACCCACCACACCGATCCGAGCGAGGTTGGAAGCTTGCATGCCATCACACTTTTCAACGGCGAAGAACGAGAAAGGAAAGGGTCAGACAGGTCAAGATAAACTTAGGTCAACTTTACAACAAGTGGGTCAGTTGAGAAGAGTTTCCAAATGTCTTCCTCGGATGAGGACAGAGTGTACCTATCTCCAGACATCACTGCTATGTTCTCTACAAGAGAACAACGAATACGGACTACCCGGAGGGAGTTGAAGGCGTATCTGACCCATACTAGCCGAGGGGATGCCGAGCGGGCAAGAAGACGGGCTATGCGCCAAAAGAAGTTGAAAAGACGATTAAGGATGAGACCATATCGAGAAGATTCGACTGTGACTGGAGGCGTAAGTTAAGAACATATGAAACATGAATATACATGCAGAACTGTCAATTTACCTTACCATGTATAGAAGAATCACTTGGTGGTGCTCGATCAAGAAATGAACGTTACTCCGGAACATTTGGAAGGGATCTTCATCGGACGTAAGCGTTGGAGATTGTAATATTAGTATTTGCAGAATAGTCAAAGTGTGCCTGTAATTTTTCAGCCAATGAAGCTGGGCTTGACGACGCGAACGTAGAAATCTTTACGGATTTTAGCTCCATTGTCGGTAAGTTTTCGAAGGAGTGGTCGAATCATTTGCAGATTATTCAGAATTTGTGTGTAATATTTCAGAAAATGAAGGTATCATCGAAACGAACGTTCCTGCCCAACATTCTACTATAGACGGAACCATCGTCGGACGTAAGCGTTGGAGATTGTAATCTTAGCATTTGCAGATAGTGACAGTATGTCTAATGTTTCAGTCTATGATGAATCACTACCACCGGTGTTGTACCATACTGCTTTCGGCGTGCCACTTCGACCAGCAGTACCTGGGAAAACCAGGTACTCCATTGTGAGCAAGATCGAAATGGCCGATTTTCCGGTGGACCATACTGTCCCAGAGAAAGAACAAGTAAAGCTTCCGGTAGTTAAGGAAGATGGAAAACAGGAGATTGCCCCGGCAAGGACATCACAGAGGCCAAGGACCCAACCATCACTGTCCTTCACACAACGGCCAATGCCGATGAACCCGTCATTCCAATTGATGCAGCCCCCAAGGCCTATCATACAGCCACCAACCCCCCGGCTGCAGCCACCAAGGTATGGTCCTCAACGGCTTGTACCACCGAGGTTGCGACGACCTCCGCCGCCGAGATATCGGTGTTATGATGACAATTTCTCAGAAGAATCTTTGTCTGATGAAGCACCACTCTCTCCGTCTGATGAAGAAAGTGAAGGGGAAATTGTAATGGTGGATCTTACATTATCCGATTAAAGTCTTCCATCTTTGATCTTTTGTCGTGCAACCAGAACTTTTTTGTGTGTTAAACATTTAATTATGATTAATTGAGACAGAGCCTTTTCAACTGTTTATGCATAATAGTTGTTGGCAGCATGGTAGAAGGTAGTGTCCCAAACTCATGTGTGATTGTGTCTGTAAGTGTGTCTGAAAGTAGTTGTAAAATCAGTTTAATTGCACATTATTTTCACTTTTATTGCCATGGAAGAACAATTGGCCAGTTGTTTGTTTTTCATTTCGATACAGAGAATGAATGGTTATCTCTTATTTTCACAGCTTGCATTTAAATCGTCTCAATCATTATTGTGTAATCGTCTTTTCTGTCCTCTGCAAGTCCAATTTCATTATTGTCACTCCACTCCTTGGAATTCAATTTGGAAATCAGTCCATACTTTTATTAGGCTTGGGTTCTTTCCATTCGCCTTCACATCACTACATCGGTAAGTCGCAATAATTAATTCGGAAACAAAACCAATATATTTTTGATTGTCTTTCAGTCTGTTTCCGGTCGCACTTGGAGTAATGATTGAATCCATCAAACTGGAAATCGCAGCAAGATCTGCCGATGAGCAGGTCGGAGGGGGGCTCATCGTTAAGGTACTTCCACAATTAACTCACTCTAATTAAACTTAACCTCCATTTTCATTCAGGCCGAGTTGGATGACGAGATTAAAAAGGTTCGATTCCCGAATCAAGCAATTACGTTTGACGATTTGGTCGTGATGATGCACAAAGTCTTTGCTGGAAAATTGAGTGAGGGTGGATTCTGTAAAATCAAGTACAAGGATGAAGGTAAGGATTCATCAATTACATTAAAATGAAAAGTTTCTGAATTTGTTCGCTCATGGTATCCAGATGGGGACATGGTGACCATCTCGGACACTGCGGACTTGGCAATTGCACTTCAATGCGAGCCTCGCACCTTGCGTCTCAAGGTCTACACGAACAGCCTCATCCGAGACTCCGACGCTCATGACAAGATGGATTTGGAAGCGCTGCATTCGGAATTGCAGAAGTTGTACTATCAAGTCAGCCGTGTGCTTCACGAACTCTCTGAGAAGGAGATGCGCCGCACTCTTTCCAAGTCGGTGTCACAGGTCAGTGTCTCATGCAGCCATGCACCATGCTTCATAAATTCACCCTCATTAATTACAATTTTAATTGTTTTTTTTATAGTTTACTCCTACTCACTCTGCGACATACATGGACATTAATCACACGCTGATGACGTCAGGTGGACGCTTGGGTTGCAAAAGGACAATGCTCCATCAACAATTAATTCCAAGTGGGTTTGGCTACTTGCCAACAGTCGGATCCGTTCATGCAAATCTGGCTCCAATGGCTGCTGATCAGAACCATATGCTTCAAGCGCCAGTTCAGCAAGTTTCTCGACAGGCAAACTGCGAACCAACTCCGGCTCCAAATATCGGCGGTGTCCAGCAGACTTACTCTACACCGTCTGTTCAGCGTACGGAAATTCAGAACCCCGGGAGCAACAAGTAAGCCAATTTACTTTAATTCCAATTCGGATATTTCATGGGTAGTGGACGCATTTTTATTTGGTTTGTTTTAGTGCTCAACAATCGGGATATCAACAAGGCACTGGGAATAACGGCACGGGTGGAGCAGCGGCAGGGAATATGGCAGGGAATCACGCAATGCAGCAGCAGCAGCAGAATGGACCAGGTCAACGGGCATCCATCCCTGCATTTTCAGCACCCAAGTATGAACACTATCAGCAAGGACATGTGGATGCTTCGGTCATCTATCGGAACGCCAATCAGAATGGCAATCAGGGCACCTCGGCGGTGACTCAATCGAATCAAACGGCTTCGGTCCCAATGAAGGCCTATGCGGCGAATGTTCAACCCCAGGCAAATCAAAATCCGAGTCCCTATCAACAGGCATACAGCCCTCAAGTCCGCCACCAGATGGGCTATCAGAATGGAGCCTCGATGATGGCCAACTCGAATCAAAAGTAAGAAGCACACATACAATTAAGATACAGGGACAGGTTCAAAATATGTAATTTTCATTCACATTATAATTTAAACATTATAATCAGGGCATCAAATTAAATCCAATTGGTTTTATTTCGAATCATTATCGGATCAAATTGTACTGCTCAATGATATCACTTTGTTCAGTGAGAAAACGCTAACAAGGACGCTTTTTTGAATTTTAAAAGTCGGTACCAAAGTTGTCTTGTTTTTTCAACTGTTAAGAGCTGAATGTCTCATAGCGTGGATAACGTGGATTTAAATTCGCCGCATTCCATTTCGAGATCGCAGCCCACACGCCGATAATCACCGTTCCTAGCAGAATGATTCCAATGGCTAGAGGAATGATTGCTAGAAATAAAATGGAAATGAGTTGAATTCATAATTAACGAGTTGACAGTGTACCAAGTGTTGAGGTTTCAATGGACTCCATTAACTTTAGTTTCACTGGGCCATTGACATCTCTCAAATTGGGTTGTATTTGGCAATCCCGTTTCCAATCCTCTGAAATGTACTGACTAGAAATGTCATTTAGTTTTGACAAGTAGCAAGGATTCCCACATTCTGTCGAGTTGAGACTGTAGGCTTTCCTTCCCGTTTCGTTTTTGTAAAAGAACTAAAGAAAAAATGATTAGGATTGGTCGTGGGATGAGTGAATGACTTACTTCTACTCGGAATTCAGATTCAGATGGCAGTTTATGAAGCTCCAGCATGAGTGCTGCTGCATATGGAGGAATAACACGTTCGTAGATTCCCCAGGTGATCATCAGATAGGCAATCGTGGAGTCATGGCCAGAGATAAGCCTTACTTTTCTAAATTGTTCTTCCTCTTCGAACGGAGTTTCGAGAGGGCGAGAGTCCCTTGAAGTCTTGGCAGTGAGTATAAAATTGTTGACGATTCTTTCTACAAGTGGACCCGCCATGAGCTTCCTCATTGTCTTTGTGACCATGTTCAGTTCGAATGAATAAGCCTTGAAGTATTCCAGTTTGTGGAACACGTCGTCAGTGACCCATGAAGGGCGTGGAAGCTTCTGGAATTTCTACGTATACAAATGAATAGTCATTACAAAGGGCTTGGAGTTTCTTTTGTTGGGATTACCTGGGCAGTGAGAGCGTCTTGTACTTGCAATAAAAGCTGAGTATGGCTCGAATTGATCCCTGCATTGTCAAACACGTATTTTATAAATTCAGCGTTTTCCACTTCATATTCCTTAATCTGAGGATTCGATTGATGAGATTCAATCAGGAGCTTTGCTAGCAGGGGACATCCTAAGTTGGCACTGATCCACTACATAATTAAAATAACCAACAACATCAGCACATAAAAATTGCGAAATGAAATGAAACTTACATTATCCATCTCAGGAGGAACTGTGTGGATTGGAATTGCTTCCTTTGGCTTGTCACCCATTATCGGTGGTTCAAATAATCCCGCCAAGTTGAAGATTGCACTTTGAATGCACCTATCAGCGTCTGAGCTGTACGTGTGGAAGTCATGTCGGGAGTAGCTCCGTCCCAGGAATCCATCGTAGCGTCGGCGCAGATATTTCCCAAGTTCTAATTGTTGCTCAGCCCCAGCCTGTGAGTAAATAAAAAAAAAGTTTAGTTTTAATTGTTTTAATGAAGCTGTCTGGCCTCAGAGACGTTTGAAATGGTTTTCTGTGGAATTGTTGTTTACCTTGGTAAGTTGACTCCATCCTTCTGGCCAGAAAGACTGGTTTTGATAAGGGTCACTCGGATAGGGTCGAATTGGTGAGCGTGCTCCGTGACGAAGGAACTTAACCAGGATAAGAAATTATTATACAAAATTAAGAGAAAGAATGACCTTACAATTTGAACTGTTTGGAGAGTGTCAATGTTTGCACGGTCATCATTGGCTTTCAGCGCTGATGAAATGGAGGGAATCAAAACCAATGAAATGACTAGCTTCGGAAAGTGAGTGTTTTTCAAGGGAGACATTGAACAGGAAAAGTGGCAATGAGCGAGAAGAAGGAATTTCAAAAACTAAATAAGTGTAAGTAATTCCGACTCCATTTTACTCTGCCATCTTCTTCAGTCAGCGGATTGTCACAAGATTCAGCAGTCGTGACAGTCTGGACTGACGAGTTCCACACACAAAACTGGAAAGACTGACAGGCTTCTCTTAATTCTTCACAACCAGGCATTGGATTGCCACAACTGCCAAACTGGATTTTTTTTAAATCGATATTCCACCTTGGACATTTGATTACATGCGAAGCCAGATGAAGTCTTCCTTCGTGGGATTTAACTTTTCCCAATCCTTTTGAGAGTGACATGGAGGATTTAGTAACAAAAAAGCGTCCATGGCCGAGTGATTCAAACCATACTTCTTCACAGAGAGGCAGAAAAACCACGCGGCTCAGGGACGTACAGCACATTCTACAAAAAACATATTCTACTGAAACCTGTTTTTATTGGATGTCAACTCATAAAAAGGCGAAGAAGTTCTAGATAAACAAATCATAAATGCGTTACTTTTATTTTACATTCCACTAAAGATTCTTCTGCGGAGTTAGCTCTTTTGCAAATGTTTCCATTTGATGAAATCGAGGAGCAGAAGGGACGTCCTGTTAATTATTTTGCGAAGTAGATTGGAATGGTAGAGCAAGTAAAACCAGGCTCCGAATACTTTTACGACAATACGATCTCTGAATGAAAGTAACGCCCAGAGGTTCTCACCCTTGAAGCCTTGATTCTTGAATCCCAGGAGACCTTGGGTTTGACGGAGGCCATAGTAAAGAAGGGGCTTCAGTGCCATCAGCTTCGATGTCATGAAAGCCCCGTCCACGTAGGTTTGAAGTATATGGAGAATTGTCAAGTCCATTCCCTTTAAGCTGCCCATGCCAACTGAGTTGAATAACCTCACGTACAGCTCTTGATTGGGATGAAGGGCTAAATTGAATTCGTCTTGGATTCCCAACAGCTTCCCGAAGATTGCCCACATGTGGAGATAAGCGTCAATTCCACTTTGGTCCTTGATCCCAATGGACTTGTAGAAAATGTAAGGGATGGAAATGAATCCAAATTGGGTCATGATCATGTCAAATTGACTGAAGAGCACTTGAGGATGGTAGGTGAACAGCTCGCTTTCATTTTGTACCTCTGGCGTGTCACAACAAATGTCAAGGTCCTTCCTGATGGCGTCAATGATGGCCAACTTTTCTTCCTTCATTGGGACATCTTCAGAGAGTGTTAGCGGTGTCCTGCTGCACTTGCGCAGTGCTCCCATGTGCATTTTCCTCACCAATTGAATGTCCTTGAATGCGTCACTGCCCATGTCCAGGATGTTTGTGGAGTACCATTTGTTAATGTGAACTCCTGTTTCAATGTGACGAATGAGTGAGGCGTGTTTATTGCCGAGTCCAAACCCTCCAGTACGAGCAAGGACGGTGGTCAATCTCTTGAAAGAGAAGCCAAAGATGAGTGCCCCAACATGTGCCATTACAATAGAAAAGTAGTTTCGCTCGATGAATTTTTGTGCTTCTTGGACAAGGTCGGGACTGGCCCAGGGAATGTCTTCCGGTCGAATGTCACTGCCATTGTCCCCAGGAATGTAAGGACTCTCGTGCAGAATTCGGTCGTAGAGTTCGTCAATGTCCCTTGTGTTTTTTGGCGTTGGGTTTTCACTGCGGATATGAATAGCTGTGGCTTCCATCCTGGCTGCGACTCTCCACAGGAACTAAATTGACATTAGGCAGACAGACTGGATGAGAATCGGATGGAATTCAAAAAAGAAAAACAAGTTTTACAAGTGCATACAAAGTCAAACATACTACATGCAGGGATTTTTTCGGTACATCAAAATATTCTCATGATCTTCACTTTTTCTGTTTATGCTTTCCATGACATAAATAAAGGATTCTGCACTGCAGGCATCACGAACATCTCCGGCCAACTGATCTAAGTAGAAAACCCGAGAAATTATCGATCCACACGGCCCTACTTCTCCGTTCTAATTTAGATCCGCATTTCTTAAGTTCCAACTTCCTCGCATTTCCGTAAACACAAAAGTAAGCTTAAAAAACTATTTTGGCAACCACACTGCTAAAACAAATATTAGTTGAATTATTCCGAATGGAAGGAAAAGTGACCGAAGGTGTATTTGAGGTACTCGAAGAGCCAATCCAAACCTATCAATCATCCAATAAGAAATTCGCGAGTGTTGCCGACAACAATATAAGCTCCCATCGCCCTACCGGCACAATCCTTCTTACGGTCGGAGTCGTCGGTGTCATCATCCTTGCCTTCATTTTTGCTTTCCTAAGAGCCGCATGGAAGGCAGAGTAAGTCCAATTCTTTTCCCCACTGCATTCATACTTACTAAAAATGTACTTTTACTGACATTTGTAGGAAGTTTTATCGCCGGCATCCACGGCTTGATACAGAGTCCGTAGAAGGAAAGTATCGACGCACCAAAGTCCCAGAGCCCGCAGATGGCTATAAATCTGAATTGATAATGCTGAGCAACCCATCGTCCAGAAGATCTTCTAGGTCAGGAGTAAAAGGATGCACCCTCAAGGCCGCTGACGGATGCGCTTGCGCAATTGGGAGTCGTGCTCCGCCAAAGCAAAAGGGGTGGAAGAAGAACTACGACTTCGAACCATACGCTCCTGTTTAAAATGTTCATGTCCTACATTGGAAACCTTCAAGGGTTGATGGACCCTTGCGCCTTGCCATAGTTCCAACGTTTTATAATTTGCACATATTAGAGCAAATGTTCTAATACAAGCCCCGGCTTCTATTGATTTTAAGACATGGGGTCACTTACTGATGAGAAGGGCTTCTCATCATTCAGCTGGTTTGGTTCTTGAGAAGGGTCCCCCTTTTCATCCCGAGCTCGGACTCCGGCCTATATTAGAACGTTTTGAAAATGAGAATTGAGTTGAAGAAATGCGGAATACTTTTCATTAATAAATGCTTCTATACTGCTACTAAAAGAATAGTTTAATTCTTCAAAGAATAGTTTAATTTTTCTCATGTTTATTCCATTTTAACAAAATTTGGCCGATCGGACATTGTGTATTTTGTATTGAGAATTCACTTCATTTTCCAGTTGCTCAGAATTCCCCGTGCAGTCCACATTGTCAAACAACACGAAACATCCAACGACATCGACGATGGATTCAGCCGTCATTTTCCCAATGACATTTGAACACTCACCCTCTACCTCCAACGTCCCACCATCCGAGTCTGTGGCGAGAAACATAACCAATTAACCAATTAATAATTATAATGTGGCAGAATTAATTTACCCGCTGTCGGTTGGTAATCGATGAAGAATTGCTGGGTCGTTGCCGAAGCAAAAAGCACAGCGAAAGTCAGAAGGCAAAGTCCTAATTGCATTTTAACAAAATTGAAATTGAAACTGAAATGACTTTGAAATGGAAGGAAAGAATCACTTTAAATAATTTGTAATGTGTCTTGAATTTAAACGAAAACTTCAATTGACTTTATCCAAATGATTAATTACAATTGATCACTAATTATTTCACTCTTTCCCAATTTAAAAAGGAACTTTTCCTGCTAATTATAGTTACATGTTTTAATGGCAGTCCTTCAATGTTCTTGTATTAACAACAAACTCCCTTCTATCACTTAAAGTCTTGAATCTTAATTCACAAGATGAACGTTTTGTTGCTCTAGTGAACAATCGAATGCATTCTCAGAATCTCAGATTTTATTCAGTATGAAGGTCACTTACTATGAAAGGTCGAGACGTTTGAAAGCTTCCCGACGTTAATTTAATTAGAGATTCCCACCAATTGTCATGTTCCCATTGATGAAAATCCGGATAAGGCCAAAGCTTACGTAGTTTACACTAGCGTCATACCTGACCTAGTGTCACATGTCAAGGTCAAGTTCAAGCCAAATCGGTCAACTTATGAACTTACTAATGTGGTATCCTCTAACTTATAGTAGGGCGTCTTTCACTTGCTACTTGGTTACTCTTTTGCAACGGTTTATTACGCAATTCGTTGGAATCACTCAAAGCATCTTTCGAGATAGCAATCGCAGATTAATTAAATCCTCCCAGTCAAGACGTTTTCCAGCTTCTTTCAGTTGATTTATTATAAAGAGTGTTTGTGCCTGGACTTTAGTTGGTCACAATGAGTGCACGGCTTCTAACACAGGTTCTGTTCCAAGGCCTTGCAGCCTGGTTGCTTGTTGTTCCAACTGTACTTATTTTGGGAATCGTTCCAATCACTTTGTTCACTGCTTATCGGTTCTTGGTGACCCAAGTTCTGCAAAGACTCTTCAGGATGGATTTGGGACTGCCACTTGACTTTGGATTCTCACTGGATTATATTGGAATTGGAAGCGTATGCGTGTTTGAAGGGATCCTGAACGTTGATGAAGTTATGGAAACCTGGTCTAACTTGCTGCAGTCGAGTAAGGACACATTTGAACAGCTTATTTCCCATTACTCTACGTATTGGCTGTATCCATTTTGAACGGAAGCGACAAAAACTGCTTTCCTAAATCAAAAGACACATTCGCGTAGTCAAAAATGTTGAAGATTTGGATGAAATGTTGGCCGAGTGGAAATGCAAGCTCTCGCCACTAGCACCAAAACGAAGCATTTTATTGGTCCTAAACCAATAAAAATGCCACGAAGTTGCAGCGCTTTATATTATAGGAAAACCAAATAAACGAAGCAGGACTCTGGTAATTTATGATGAATTCCGATCAAAATCCAAGGTTATTGAACTTGTATGAAATAGTGGTCTAGACTATTTCACATAATTTGTTTTCTGTTACCTTCCTTCCTGAGAGTTTCTATTAGTCTTCCGGAATCCTTTAAGTCGTTTCTCATCTTAATTTACTCACGGCCTTTAAACTAAAGACGAAATGCTTGTGGGATTCAATTGTTAAACACTCTAACTTGTTTCTACAAATGTTTGCATTTACGTTAGTAAATTCCTTCCTTTATGAAGGGCGATTGGGAGATTTCCGTGTGAACAAATTGTTTCCTTTGCTTTATTAATTCCAAAGTGTAATTAGATATCTTCTGGGCTACCAAAGTCAATCGTATTTAATACGTTAGAATGGATAAAAAAGCTTCCATACATTGTTTGGCTGCCAGTAGAGTGAATACTACCTTTCATACATGTTGTGCGCTTGCAGACTAATTTTTGTTTAGTTGTACTATGAGTGCGTGGCTTCTAACACAAGTTTTGTTCCAAGGCGTTGCAGCCTGGATCGCTGTGGTTCCAGCTGCACTTCTTGTTGGAATTGTTCCAATCACAATGTTTGCTGCTCACCGGTTCTTGGTGACGCAGGTGCTGCGAAGACTCTTCAGGAAGGATTTGGGAACGCCACTTGTGGGACAAGACTTTGGATTCTCACTGGATTATCCTTATGCTAAACTCCGGTCAGCTATCGGAACTGCCTGCGTAGTGGAAGGGGAATTGAATGTTGACACTCTTAACCAAACTTGGTTCAACGTACTCAAAACGGTAAAGAATGCAAAATTTGAGCGCCTGACTCGACTCTACCCTACGTATTGGCTGGGATATCCGTTTTGGATGGAAGCTAAAGAAAATTCTTTCGACATCAAAAACCACATTCGAGTAATCAAGGATGTTGAGGATTTAGATGAAATGTTGGGTGAGTGGATCACAAGTCCATTTGCAAATGGGCGTCCATTGTGGGATGCAATCCTCGTACCAGGTGATTTACATTTACACACAACATAAGAATTCCTGTTACTTTGAGTTATGTGCAGGATACAAGGACTCAGATGGGAAGCTGAAGTCATTGGTGGCTTGGCGTAATCACCACATGATAGGTGACGGGCTTTC